>JABASI010001709.1:0-23262 GCA_019776505.1 Tomocerus nigrus
TAAAATTAACGTAGACAAAATTTTTTCCTCGAAGCTTATGAGTCTTACTAATAAAACTTTCAGAGGCCAGAGGATAAATTATTGATATTTCAGAAAGATTGTGTTCTGAGACATTATTTGACATGCCTTGACAATTTATTTACAGGGCTCCTCATAGCATGCCAATGAAAATCTATGGTGTCATTGGAATTAAATAAATACCTACAATACAACTACATATTAATACCCGATTTAATTTAGTGGAGGCATTTGGCAAATGTATCGTTTGCGTTTAAACATTTTTGGGCTGTGTGTATCTTTCGAATGTTACATTTTCATTATTCATTAAATTCATTATCAATGTACCGATTGATTGACAGTGACCTAAATTTTTATTTGTGCAAAAGAGAAGTGCAGATTTTATGCAAACTGACCGTGACAAAATTGTGCAACTGTTCATTGGTGATATAATCATGCTTCCGTTACAGATCCTCTCCAACTGGACTTATAATATCTAACTGGATAGAGAAACAAATATTATACTAACAAGGCAACCACTGCAGTGGTTCCACAGAAACAAATAATTTTTCTGCTAAAACCAACCATGAAAATAGGGAATATACCCGTTTGAATAGCGCATTTGTCTACTCATATATTATATTGCCTGATAGTTAGATGTTACTTTTAACTGTTTTTAACTGTTAACTTTGAAGGGAATGGGAAATTGCAATAATGTTGAAAAATATTTTTGCGAGTACCTACCTAAATATGCCAGTTTTGGAGCCAATTTTTAAATATGACACCTACCTTATATATTTCCACACGAAATACTATTTCCAAGGACGAATTTCAATAAATTTGAAAATACCAATCGAACTGGAAAACGGAATATACAATGACAATGGGTATAGAAATATGTATCCTATTAGATTAGCTCTGATTATTGTGAGTATTATCGGGACATATATTGTATATAATTATTTAAGTATACGAAAGTTGACGATTTCGCCAAAAACTACCTACCCTCATTTCTGAATTCGTCATCAATCATCAGTTTAGGACATCGACGTCACGCTTGGAGTACTGCTGTATCTGAGCAAAAAGACGTTTCCCTTGTAAGTATTGCGTGGTTTATGGCATTTGAGTGGAACATAATATAATTATTGATAAGAATTGGTTTTATTATCTTATCAGAATAATTCATATTATATACCTAAATAGCATAACAAGACGAAAATTGTTTCCAATTCAGTGTTCTCACTAATTATTACCTACGTAAATAGGAATAATTCAAAATTAAAAACATTACCTACATTAGGTCCCTAATACTAGAGAACGGAGGTGACATGTGCATCTGATTTATTTTCACTAATCCTTACCTGGAGTACCTACCTATGTACCTTCAGTACCTAACCTAGTGTAGGAGGAGTAACTAGGTAAATGCAGGGGGCCCTGGAACTGAATTAAATTGATCATTAGGGCAGTGTGATAAAAGTAGGAAAAAATCCATTAGCGGGTCGTGGGCGAATGGAGGGGCGCGTTGCGTTGGGGAGTATGGGGAGTGTTGGCTGGATGTGTGTGTGCCTCCTGGCGTTTTTGCTTGCTGGAATTCAGCCGGGGAGTAATGAGGGAGTATCTGGAGGAGGATTAGGATTTGGTTCTTACTGCGTGTCGACGGCAGAGTGTGTGGAAGGGAGTCATTTGGTGTGCATCGAGGAGCATGGTCGTTGTGACTGTCACCCTGATATGTTCTACAATTCGTCAATCCGGGAGTGCTACGTCCTGGCCGGGAAGGACTGCTCCAAGAATTCTAATTGCATCCAGAATTCCACTTGCTCCGAGGGAGTGTGCAAGTGCAAAGAGGATTTCATGTCAACCACGGAGGGGATTTGTCTCTTACGCTACGATGCTCTATGCGATGGTTCGTGGCCTTGCAATTTCGACGTCGGCCTCGAGTGCTCAGAGCCGTCAGATCCATTTACACCTCGCCAGTGTAAATGCAAATTCCCAGAAAAAGATTATTTCTCCTGGTCGAAGACAGAGGAAAAGTGTGTGGCACATGTTGGCACCAACTGCCTCGCCGACGATAATTGCGGGGAAAACTCCTTCTGCAATGACAACGGCTTCTGTGAGTGTAACGATAACCATTTAATTACCGCAGACAAGAAATGTATCGAATGGCCCTCCGATGGAGAAACTGATCTAGTCCAACTCCACTCCACATCTTGCAATGCCACCATTAAAGAACATTGCAAATTCTCCGAATACTTCACGTGCATCACCAAAGGCTGTGACTGCGACTTCCCCAAACTCAAGTTCTGGTCCGAGAAAAACCAGTGTCGGCGTCTTGTGGGAGAAGAATGCGGACTCAGTGAGCAGGCTGGACAAATATTCCCTTGCACAAAGTACGCCGAGTGCATCGGCAGCAGTTGGCAATCCACAGTCGGCATTTGTCATTGCTCTGAAGGATTCGCAAAAACTAAAGACAACAAATGCGCTAGTCAGACGCACAAAATTTCACTCAATTCTTTTTTAACGCTCTTCTCAATCCTCCTTCTAGCTTCGTTGTAGGACGAGGGAAATTTCATTTTGAGAACTGTCGGTGTAATTATAATCTACAGAAAAGGAACTATTTAATTAGCCGGACATTTTATTAATAGTTCTGTCACCGTCAGCATAAAAATGGCTCCTAAACTTCTAATTATTTTCTTATTTCGTTCTCTGCTGGTGAGAGCCAGACCAGTGAAGCTATTTAAAATGGTGTGACTCCCAAATGATAAACTATTATGCACATCCGACACAGTAATAATAATTACCGTGCATTTTATATGCATTTTAATATACGATATAAATACGATGGCATCAATTATTACTGTCACTTACAAAAACACAAAAATAAAGCTAACCCTTTGACCCTTAGACAAAAAATCGTTTTATGCCCATTAAAAACGTTTTCAATCCTTTGATATGACTTCTAATCTGAATAAAACCAGGGAAAAGGTACAATAGAATAGACCTAGTAGAAACACACGAAAATTGACGGACGAACATTTTCCAGTTGTTTTAAGTACTAAAACAAATAAAATAAAAAACTTGGCCGGGATTGAAATTGTGTTAAAATTTTCATGCTACTTCTGATTTTAATAATTTGAGTATTTTATTTAATGCTCTGCTGCCTTCCATAATATAGAGGACGTGTATGCAGTATGCAGCAAAAGGATTATCTCTGGTAGAGCAGAGGCAGAGGCACTTTAAATGTGCCCTTCAATGCAAAATGCAATATAGAAAGATTAAATAACAAAGCTTTTTATATAACAATAATATTATAAATGTGATTATACTGCCTAACGATGAATCAACGTCACTGAAAATAAAACAGTGTAGTGCAGTGAATGATACGTTGTGTAGGTGATTTTATTTCATTATATTTGATCAATGCATCCTTTGGATTGTCAAGGCAGTGAGAAATGTTTGAATTTAGTGCATAGGTAGGTATCTATAATCTATAGCAGTAATGCATAAATAATGTAAATAAAATGTCACTTTGAGTGACACCTCATTTCAATTTATGCATTTGTGTTTGTCATTTGTCCGCCACATGAACGTGAAATAGCAAATTGGAAGAAATGCTTAGAACATTTCGATTTAAGCCTTTCTCTCCGCTAAAAGTTTTTATATTTGATTTGAAAAACAAACAGATATTTTTTTCGATTTACTTACCTGAATTTTGCATTCAGCAAAGGAATGCACCGCATGCTACGAAATATATGCAGATAATAAAATAGATTAGCGTTCAGTAAAACTTAATATATTTTCAATAAATTGGAATGTTTTCCAAAATAGCTTAAAGGAATGCACCGCATGCTACGAAATATATGCAGATAATAAAATAGATTAGCGTTCAGTAAAACTTAATATATTTTCAATAAATTGGAATGTTTTCCAAAATAGCGTCCTAGAAAGCATTAGAAACTAAATTACTATTATACATTCAATCATTTTTTTTATTTTCGCCTACACATTAATATTCCATTGAGTCTTTTTTCTTCGCATTTTGTCAAAAGTACTTTATAATACAGTAAAAAGTATACATAGCATTAAAATGAAATAGTAAAACATATCTGACTTTCTGACAGATGTCACACACATTCAAATTTCATATTTATTGCAGAAAATGACATTTACACTTTATCAAGGAACCAGTGCAGTGCAGTCAGAGTACCACTGGTATTTATGTCATGTTGGAATTCTTCCACACTGTTTCCTAGTACAAATAGGAGCAAGCGACGGAAAACATTACTCATCATCAGACATACGACCGACTTTGCGTTTCTTCTGTTATATAAAAATGCAAAAGTAATCTTTGCCACTGCTGTGCTCTATTTTTTGAAAGATAATGCAGATTCAGGAACGCTTTTTGACTTTAACTGATGTGCTGTGGATTAGCATACATAAATACTCATGGTATAATATTTACTATAATATATAACATGCTGAATATAATATGTACATGCATGTATACTGTCATAAAATGGTAACTATAAATCAACATATATGTAAAACATAGTTAAACAACTTAACACTTATAATATGTATACTTATCTTTTGACATGTCAATAAAGCAAATATTTAAATATTCAAGTATACTGAATATTATATACTCTTGAGACATTTATTAGCACATTATACATTCATAAATATTATCGTAATACTCATTGAACTCAACAATAAAACGAAAGTTTTATCACACGAATTAACAACTGACTGTAAATAACAATTTTTGAACAAGTTTCATATAGTTATTAGCAAAATAATTAAGTAGTAAGAAAGTAGTGTAAAACTATATAATTTAAATTGACGAATAAGTACTTTTCTAACTATTTTCTAAGTACAAATAAAGTAATCTCAATTCGATTAGACTATCATATACCACCACAACCCATTCTAATACTCTCCGAAACAAGTACAACTTCTCCCACCTGTGTCGCCATTCTTTATCCAGCATGATGTCTTTTCACCGAATTTAATTCCTTATTTTTGAACTTTATGATACTATTTAAAAACAATAAATACTAATTATGATATTAAGTACCTACCTATAATAATACTATAGATATAGTCATGTGGAAATGTTACAGACTTACAGATTGTATTTCTAAGAATTGCTAAAAAGATATTAACATTAAATAAATATGCCATATTTCTCAAATTAAACAGGTCTCTCCAGTAAGTAAATAATTCACTAATTTAATTTAAATCATTGGCATCCTGTAAAGTAAGTATATACAGAGAAGAATGCCCATACGTTATTCTTTACTTTATTCCTTTTTGTGTAATACGTTCCAAAACAATGCAATGTTCAGTTCAGCACTTCTGTTCTATCGCTAACCTTACCTTGACGCCTTTAATCCGCTTTCCATCATCATCTATTTAAATATTGTAATTTGGTTGGATTTGCATTGACGTTGGATATTAATAGATTCGCCTTTGGCTTATTAATATGCTAAACCTAAATGATTTTTGTACAGTAGCTACAATACACATTGTATGAAAACAATTGCATTGTAGGTAGTCTCTTACTATTTATAATACCTAGTAAAGTTTCTTTACCTTAATAGCCATCATGGAAGTTTTAGATTCTGAAAAGAATAAATTCAATGGAAATAGAAGTAAAATATTTGCATGGTAATAGCATTCCGAAGTTCGGCACAAATGGATCCAGGAAATACTTTATACAATTGTAATACCTACATTTTTCAGGAATAGAGATAAAGAAGGATTGCTATGTTAGGTTAAGGAGAGGTTGGCATGGGCAATGTGAGAGTACCTACTCAAACCAATGTATTAAATAGCAGAATCCTTCAGACAGACAACAATTTTACAGCGAACGCTACCAAACTTCCCTCAAAAACCGGATTTTATATTACGGAAGGTAATTGTTTTGAGCCGGAAAACAGTTACAGACAGCTTCCAAGTTTGGCAAATCTTTAAAGCTGTCGACAACTGTTTTCTAAAAAAAAAATTGGGCCTCGGGTGCGCTTGCTAATACTAATTCAAATTTTCGAGGACAGTCCGGTAGCTTTCGATGAAAGGTTTTTACCTACGGAAAGATTCTCCCAAAAAATTTGGTTTGAGTAGTCTCACATTGACCATGCCCAACCATTCCCTAAGTGATTCAGTTAGAATTCTCAACGATAGGATTAAAATTGTCCCATCTTGAGATCTCCACACTATAAATATCTGTTATTGTGGATAGATAGGTTATTGTCCTATACCCCGATTCGGTACAAATAGACAAATAGAAAAAGACGGATACTTGGTAAACGGAAGTGTTTATATTAGGCAAAGGCAATTGAAGACCTTCCTTGTTTGTGGGTCAGTGTGTACTTTGTAGCGAATAGTTCTTTGATTTGCCTTGGTTTGTACTTTGAATATGTTCCTTTATCAAGGCATATCACACTATAATATTATGCTCAAGTTTAGTTACAGTGTAAAGTAAACTCAGTGCCAATAGTGGCAATAAATATCTACAATTGTAAGTAATTCGATTGCAAATCACACACTACAGATTGGAAAGCCCATAGAATAAAAGATCTTTGTTACTAGGGAACTATTTTAAATTTAGTATATAGGTATAAGTATAACATGCGCAGACGAAATAGAATAATAATCTATCTATAGTCTTAGTAGTCTATGATAATAAACAGTTGAGCGTGGAGAGTGCAGTTTAGAGTCCAGTTAAGTACTCTTCTGCTGGCTATGGATTTAAATACTGGGACTCTCTGTACATATTTATTATGCTAAGTAGTGAATTCAAATTCAACTTGGCCAGTGAGAGAAATTGTGCGACGACGTTTGCATGGGATTAGATCTCCTTGCGTAAAATTCTCTGGGCCTCTTTGATGAGTGGGAGGAGGAACTTCAAGTCGGCTGCTTTCTCCAGGAACGGATGCTGCAAGAGTTGTTCGGCCGAGTGACGGGCATCCACTTCCCGCTGCAAGCATTTGTCAAGAAAGTCTTTAAAATGGGGTGAGAGTTTTTCCCAGCCCGGAATGATCGGACGGTCCGTCGTCGCAATCAAGTACAGAGCCCTCAAAGGAGTCTCCTTCAAATACGGCGGCTCACCGTCGATCATTTCAATAGCCATTATCCCCAACGACCACACATCTACTTTCGCTCCATACTGCTTTCTCGTCACAACCTGAAATAGAAACGGCCAACCATTTCAGTACAAGAAAAAATCAAATCCCAAATCTTCAACAATAAATACTGTCACACTAACACTTAAATTATCCTTCGCAACACGCATTGTTTCCATATCCACTTAAGTAAGAGTGGCATTTATTACAATCAAAAATCAATGCTCCCAATGAAATAATCTTTGAATTCAATCTACCACAATCCATCCGAGCCGAACATAAGCAGATTTACTATTGTTTAAGTAGGTATTGATAAGAGATAAGCCAGCGGCAGAACCGTAGCGCATTTTTTACGATGCAGATACACACAAAAGGTATCACTCAATCATTTTCTTATGAATACATGGATTTTTATTGTGGAAGATATTTGTTGCATATAATTTCAAAACAAGGTTACCAAAATAAAAAGTACTTCATCCATTGCATAAAGTTGTATTTTTTTTTTGCCAGGACCGATTGGCACAACAAACACACTAATTAATAAATAGATTTATCTATGCAAAATTTTAAAGACAACACCATTTGTTCATAAAATTCCGAACGCAAAATCTTTTTCGTTGGAGGCACCGCATTTGTTTTTACGGTATAGAACAGTAAAATATCTAATGTTCTACATGCATATTCTTTAGGAATGTGCAATGTTAACCAATATAATACGACAGAAGAAAAGAATATTTTGGCTCACGGAAAATAGTTTAAGAAGTTGCACTTTGCACATGCCTTGAGGGTTACTTAACCTTAATATACCTTAACAAATAGTCATATGATTATGAGCAGGAGGAAAGTGTCAAATTTCCTGCCGTCACATAAATGGCACATAATTGAAAATAGAGGTGAATATTATAATGTGGTGATTTAGGATGTAAGGACATGGATGAAGGAAGAGAGTGCTGATCTAAGCGGTTTGACTCCACCACTTCAGATGGATAAATTTTCGGACGGAGCACACCACACAACGTAATCAACATCACATCTCATTTCAAATAACGATCTCATCTCCTCTTTTACACTTAGCAACTTGACTTCCTCCTTGTCGTTCCCGAACCAAAACTCATTCCGTATCCACTACCCACTTAAGAAAATTGGGAGAGACAAGGCTATGCTACGTACCAGGTACTCCACTAAAACTAAGCTCCTATAGTCCTTGCTAAATAGCAAGTGAATCAAAGTACATAGGAGATGCACCGTTTCGTAATTTCCCATTTCCCTCACCATTTTGATAGGTACATGGGAACTACGAGAAAAGTGGGAAATATCTGGGAAATGAGAGATTGCTATGGGAAAAGAAAGAAACTAATCAATAATTTGTTTAAATACTACAGTACTTACTTAGTTTTGCACGTTTAAAAAGGCTAATTCATGCACGAAAGCTATCTGCATTCTCCCTTTCATATTATTATCCTCTACTATAGTATACCAAATAATTGCACAAAATATAAAAGTTGATTATCAAATATTTGGCATTTGGTATGAATTAAATAATCGCAACTGTTTAGAACACATTTTTGTGACTATTACAAGTCAAAAGTTTATATTTTGGGGCTTTTACAACAGTTTTTAGGCAATTTGGTTCATTTTCCACCCAAATTTCTAATTTCCTATTTTCCCACCTACTTACTTGGCCATTTTCTTTTCCACTTTATTAACTTCCCATTCAAAACCTTGAGTAGATGTCTACCACTATTCTATAACCAGGACATGTTTTAGCAAAATAGACTATAATATTATGTTTATAGTTGTGAATTATGATTCGTAGCCATAGTTTACATGACGCACCATCCTGCAAATGTACTACACCAGATTAACTATAGCACATATGAAAGGCAAATTAGATTATCTTAGAAATGACTACAAAGTGTAAATAAATAGGTCCGCTCCGCAGCAGAATTTGTCCTAATAGAATGCATAACATCATTTATAGGTGAATAGATAGGAAGAAGCCACTTTCCTTGCTAATGTTTCAACCTTCTCTACAGCTAATGTCACTCACTGCACACCGCTGTCAATGGTCATTGTACACTTTCCCAAATTAATGAAAATAACCAAAAATATCAATTTTAGACAATAAGTTGATGAATTCGATCAATTCGAAGCATAATTGTCGCAGATAAAAACAGCGCCTTTGAAAATAAAAAATCGGGCGCTCTATTTTGTGGAGTCTAAATTTCTTAAATGCTATTATTACTTGTTGTTCTAAAATTTTATTTTAACACAAAAGTTTAAAAGAAATTAATTTTGCGAAGTAAAATATTTTGAAAATTCTTGAAAATAATTTGCGTGTAATTAGTAATTAGTTATTTACCTGCAGAAAGACAAAGCTTAGATGCGTCACTGCAAGGATTAATAACAACCCCGTATACTTGTTTGTTCGCTATCATTAGTGAATAAATTTATTGTTAAGATTTCTAAAAATAGTGAAAGTCCGGGGCTAGATGACAGTGTTTTGTTTGAAAACAAAAGTGAAGAGAAAAGCGGGTGAAGTCAAGACTAAAACTGCCTTTGACTCTTAGTAGATGATGTCATCTAACTGAAGACTTTCTCATATTATTTCATTACTCTGCTCAGAAATAGAATCATCGTCACTCTTAACTTTGTAAAGGCTGTCTCAGCAATAGAAATAATAACAATACGTTCTCATTACGTTTATTTTTAGCTCATAATCAACAAATGATCTGAACAGACTTTTCTGGCATACAATTAAGAACAAACATGAAATGCTCAAGTCCACTAGATTATTGTATAAATGGAATTTCGTTGACTATTTGATATCCTTGCCAATTTTCCTAAAACATTGAAAGATTGAGTCACGTTCGCAGTACGTGTCTCACTGTCATTTAAAACTTTCGTTCAATATTTATACATAGCAATATTATTATAATTATACCGTATAACTCGAATTAATTTGTTCCCACGTTTTACAAATAATTCACCCACGCTGGTTCATCAACTACTCGAAAATATCATTAATAGGAATCGAGTTGACGAAAAATTAATTCCCCCCACTTGGGATAAATATAGTTCACCCCTTATACATAGTACAGTAACTAATACTGTTGAAGACAAGTAATATATGATCAAGAACAGAAGATTCATATAATTTAGTCGACAGACTTTCAGTCTAGAAACCAATGCTGGCTCTGAAAATAACTCTTCGACTAAATCTAATATTTTACACTCATTTCAGATTAATTTTAACTAGGTGCAATTAAAAGCTAAAATAACTTCATACACGAAGCAAATATAGTCATTACAATATATTATTATAAATGTAAAAAATGCAAAAGAAAGTTTGGTAGTTAGTTTAGAATGATATCTTCAAGTGTGAGGACATTTCTGACTCTTTCTTATGGGTGTTGATATCAAAATTATATATAGTACCTTATATAGTGCTAAATCACAAGCTTCGTTAAATCTCTTTCAACCTAAGTGTAAAACTTGGTACATCGCCTGCACGTTCAAGTATGTCACACTGTTTCATTTCAGGCAATTTTCTAGGGCCATTAAGTTTAAAGTCTTGAATTTTCTTTATTATTATTACATTTCATTTGGAAAGGGTAGATAATTATCAACGGGGTGTTATCTGTAAATACTTTTAGCATCTAAATCTTTAATTGGGTCACTTACTTCTTGTTGGTCCCTGTCCCTAATATAATACATTGTAACATTAAATATATATGTCTAATATAATTTTCAAAAATATATGTGCACCTATATACCTTATAATTTCAAACATATATATTATATATATTGTACTAGTATACATAAGTTTCAAGCATATAAATAAATACAAATATATATAAAATATATATAAATGTCTGAAAAATTGAAAGGGATAGCTACTATAGCAAGCCAGAAAGGGAATGTTATCTACATAATGGATTCAGGGATTTCCAACTCACATTTCCAAGTAAAAAATGAGACCAGTTGCAGACTGAAACATTTTTTGACTGAGGCAGGTATATAATTTAGCTGAGAAAGTAATTAGACGGTCAATACGATAATTTGGTACTCATGGCGAGGAGAAAGTTTTCCTGAAGTGGTGTAGTAAAGCAGAGTGGTTGTGCTGATTCTGACGTATTTCACATGATGTCATTTAAAGTAGGGAGGATGGAATGAGATTGATGTAATAACCAGTAGTGCGTCCGTATCTCATCACAGATTCAAATGTATAAGTATGGCCTATATCCTGTTGATACTATTTAAAGCAGCAGAGTCTTGCTTATAATGTATTTGTGTGAAATGTACTTTGCCTAGCGAAAATCCTTTCGTCTTCAATCGGTTAAAGTTTGAGAAGTGTGAGAATTTCGATCCCTGCTTAATCCCTGAACACAGTTCTTCGTTTTGATATACTTAGTTTTGATTTGCCTATGGAGGAGTAAATAAGTCTTCTCACTCCTACTACATACGTCGTGCCGTGCCCTATATCATTATTTTTGCTGCCTAAGCGTTTTGTGTACACTTCCCTCCCTCCAACTACACCTACCCTAGCCTACCTATACGTAATCAGCTCCAAATAGCAACTAATGCTGTTATGAAGACTATAAACCCTTCTCCTATTATCCATAGCTACATTACATAGTTATACTTGCCATTTCTAGACTCTTTCCTACACCCAAAAGAAACTCAATTTCATCTCAGAATTGAAAACGAGGAATTCGTCTGAGGAATTCCTATTTTTAGATCCACGTAGTCAGAGAGAAGCAACATTCTTTACTTTGCCAATTATATTGCCTTTGGTGGATAATATTAAAGGTTGTTCTCTTTTGACACATAAAACTTCTGATTAAAATCTAGGCAAACAACGAAAGTAAGGCTACCATTCATTTATTTCCTCCTGCAATACTGTACAACAATATAAAGTACGCAATTAACTTAACGATAAGCAATTAATTAAGGTCTATTAGGGAATTACGGCGAGGCATGTACATACGTTAACGACGCTAAAGACTCGGCTTTATCTTTCATTCCCATCCAACAGACAATTGGATGCACAATTTTTAGGATACCTACAGAGTCTGGAAGAGTTTTTAGCTTAAGGGGGACTCAAAGTTAGAAATAAATGTTTTGGGTCATTCTGCATTCATTTTGTACAGAATTGCAAGATTTAGCCGACACGGTGTACAAATTTACATGTAAATTTCCCAAACCTGATTCAGAGATGCTGAAGAAACAAAGAAAGTTGTAAAAAATACCAAAAAGTAGAGAGAAAAAATCTACAGCGGGCTTAGAGATGGCTTTTACAAATTTACTTCGATAAGTATGACAAAAATCAAAATGTGTTTTTACAATGCAAAATCCCAATTTTTCCTATTATTAAATATATTTTTAAAAGTTTCTCATCCATGGGCACTCGGAAATTATGTGTAGATTTCAAAAACTTTTAACCAATTCGCGTTAAGTTAATCTCTTCTCCCGCTAGGTTGCGGCGCGCTAACTCTCAGTCCCCGTTAAAGGTAGGTACGGAGCTAGTCATTCCATCCCGAAATGAGCGTGGAATCGACATCGTCAAGTGAAATCGTAAATTCCATGCTCTTTTCCCAATTGTAGCTCTCAGCTCAATATTTTCGCCCACCTTTTCATTTCACTAAGCGAAAAATTACTTCTTTTCGCTCGGTCGGTGCGTGAAGGCATGTACATTCTTTTCACGCAGAGTAAGCGAAAACGCAGCACGCTTGGCAAAATCAGAATTAGGTCGTCCCAACAATTGAGTGAAAACCAATTCTACCCATAGAGTTCAGCGTGAGTCTCAGGAATGCTTTTGGAAAGCATATGCCTTTTCACTTACATTTCATTCCGCTATTGTTTTCGGCAAGGGAAATATAGAAGTGGTTTTCGGCTATCAAGTTCATTCCATGCAGTGCTAGGGCTGCATATAGGGCTTAAGGTGGGGCTAGGATTTAGGAAAATTCTGATTTCAACTAAACTGTGTACATTAACGGAATCTACCCTTATTAATGGGGAATTTGGGGTTATGTGGAGTGGAAGGAATACATTGCAAAAATGTATTTTCATTTTAGCATTTCATGTTGAAAATACAAAAATCCAAAACTAAGTTTGCAGTTGCTGCGCTAACTTTTCCGAGAAACGGAAATGCTAATGAGCAATCAAAACCAGGGAATAGTACAACGAAGAACCATAGAAAATTTCAATTCTTCTGCTACCAAAGTGGCAGCCTCCCCTTAAGTCTAATCGTATTTTTAGTCGCGCAGTGACAATCTATTGCTTTCACTCAAGAAACATGGACGATTCATAGTTCGTTTTAAGTTATAGTACTACAATGGCAGAATCATTAAATTCAAGCCTTTTCAGTTTCATTGGCATATTCTGCAGAACTGCCCCACTCTGCACACTGAGTGAGCACAAATAATAGTGTGCTTCTACTTCAAATCAAATGGTTTCATTTCACTTCCAAGCAATATAAAGACACTCAAATGATCGTCAAACAATAAAGAGCAAGAATATGCAAGATTTCTGCACAGATTATATTCTTGATTAAAAAGTGAAGTGCAAATCTTTAGGCACTATAACAGTTACAATGAGATATTTCAAATTGTACGTAGTTCACTATTCAATTCAAGATAGATTCGTAGTTATTCATATAGTCTACAGATATATACGAAATTTAGCACATATTATGTCTTATACTACGTTTTCTGCCATTATGCATAAGTACATACAATATTGATACTGTTTATTTATTACCTGCTTTTACTTATTCGATAGCAAAAATTGAAACACTCTTTACATTGAATCAATTTCCCTCATCATCTGTTCTCACTATATTCGTTTGTAAAACAATGAATCAGTCTAATAATGAAGTGCGTATAATAAAGCAATCACTGCAGTTGGCTAATACGCCCACAGTCAATTTCCTCGAACAACGAATGAAATGAGTAGATACCGGATATACTAATTGCCAAAATTGCTGCTGCTCCAAATATTAGCTGAACTTGAAGGACAAAATATTATAAATATCCCTGGAATTGAACTATTTTGATGACGCTCAGTTAAGAAGAAAGACCTTGCTTTGGTCCATCGTTGAAATACTCAAACTCTTGACTATATTCACTATATTATATAAGTATTTACATAGATGTACTGCAATGGAATATTAATATTATTGTCTATTTCGAAATAATATGTAACTTCATAGATCTTTTAGATGTTACTTTGTTGATTGGAACATCAAAATGACGTTGTTGTGTTTGTGTGTTCTTAGCAGGTACTTCTATTACTAGGTACCTACGTATTTGTAATGCCGGAAGTATGCATGAGGGAAGAAGGCATGCAATTTATGAAACGTCAGTTCCACAAAAGAAAGATTGCCAATGCATTTTTAGACATATTTAAAGAAGTGAAAATATGCTTCTGAGCGTAAGGCGCTTAACATGGTAGTGACAGTTATGCAACTTCTAAAGCATGAAACTGTTTCAAACACTAACAAGCATAATCATAAATTATTTATCTTGTCTGAAAACAAAGGAGGTATTAAATTGTGAGTGGGGGGCTTTGCGATTATTCTATGGCTGAATCCTTAGACACGACAGACATCACACTTGGAATCGAATTAACAGTGCTTAATAACATTACTGACTTGGTTGGAACTTGTAAGTACGTAAAAGGAATGAGAGACAGACTGTATCCAGGTGCGTATGTGCCCCCGTTTGTTATTGTTAGTGTGATTGTATGCATGTATTTGTTTAGGAGAGGACTGTAAGGAATTTACCTCAGGAGCCATCCAGTAGGGAGTGCCGACCATCGTATTTCTCTTCTCATCCCCTTGAATATTTGCACAGAATCCAAAATCTGTCACTTTCACGGATCCATCGAGACCGAGTAAAACGTTGTCCGACTTGATATCGCGATGAATTATTCCCTGAAAACAGTGACAGAAGCAATTCATCTCTTTGCCATAACAAGAATATTATATACCTACCAATATAATAATAATATACGTCCTAAGTCCTAAGTCCTCACAGTGCCAGCTATACAAACATCCCTACACAATCTCAACACATTTAAACGGTGCACTAAAGAGCAAAGCTGATTTTGCGGATTTTGGAATGTATACTATTGGATTGCTATTCCAGGCTTTCTCGGCATTAATGTGAACATTACACCAGGGAGCTAAGCAGAGTTAAGGTTCATTCAGGCTGATATCATACTAGCTGTTATTATATTATTTAGTGTTGCAGGAGTAGGGAGAATAGCCGGCTAACCGCTTTCTCTCATTTTATTCACCGGTGCAGTATGAGAAAAGTCCCTTAGTATTAGTATACATGTATCTACGCAGAAAGAGAGAGAGAGAAAGAGAGACAGAGTTAAAAATAGGGCACGTGTAGCTAATGCAGCTTTATGTAAAAGTCTATTATCATCAAAAACGCTAGGCCATTAGCTAGACACATATTTACGCAGTGTTGATATGAAGTGAGCCCTGCACATGACACGAGAAAAAGACTTGGCTGCGACACACAATCACACAATCCATTTATTAGGATCTACGAACGAACTGCGAACTGCTACCTCTCATTTAAATCAACACAGGTACGAACATAACTTCTCTTTTTCACTCCAATTAGTGCCTCCTATTTGATGTAATACTACGCAGTAAACATAATCTACATTATTTTAATTTGCACCCATCTACTACGAAGTGAGGCTGAGCTATGCTATGCTATAACTACCATTGCTAAACTAAAAACGTTAGTTATTGTACCATAGCAGTTTTACCTAGTTTATATTGCGTTGCAGTACTGCTCTGATTGTGGAAGCATATATTCTTAATTACACTGGAGAGCTAGACGAAATAGAATTTAATAATTATTTACAATGCAAAGAGAGTAGAATTTAACAATCTGTATCGAACAGGAACAGGGGTCCATCTTATCGTTCGCTTTCCAGTTTGCATGGGCACTTTTTACGAATTTTGCATAAATATTGTGTATCTCAACCTAGACTGCATAACCTCCCGAGGATTTGCAAATGGGTGCAAATTGCCAAAATAACAAAAAATTAATTCTGATGGTTCTTAGCGATTTTAAAAGTTTTGCAAAAAAGCAAAATTCCGATGAAATAGACCCCAGAATAGCATAGTTTCGACTTTTGGCTCCCTGATGTTTTAGGGAATGACATTGCTAAGTCAAGTTACAAATATTAAATGATAGCAGGAAAGCTGTGTCCCAATAAATATGAATGAAGTGTAGTATGCGAGCTAAAAGTGGCTGGCTTGCAGTTGCGGAGTGCTATAATATTAAGGAGGAAGAGTAAGCCTGTATGGCAAGTTTGAAATTCAGACATTTACATTGGAATTGGGTCTATTTTCAAAAGGATGTTTGAGCCGAAAGAGTGGTATGATGACAAAAAGACAGAGGAAAACAATTTTCAAATTCTCTGCAAACGCAAGGATTTTATTTTTTGATATTTGATCTCGTTTGCATTTGATATGCTAAAATATAATGAAGACTTTCGTGAGTTTTGGCCACGCTTTCTTAGAAAATTGCTAAAAGGAAAAAGAGGTAAAATATCAAAAAATAAAATCATTGCGTTTGCAGAGAATTAAATTTTGAACATGGTTTTCTTCTGCCTTTTTGCCATCAAACCACTCCATTGGCTCAAACATCGTTTTGAAAATAGGCCCAATGCCAATGTAAATGACTGAATTTCAAACTTTCCATACAGGCTTACTCTCCCTCCTTAAGTCGTTTGTGGTAGTCTGTGGACCTTATGCTTTTTTCTGCCATTATTGTGCCACTCTTCACTCTTTATGCTTCGATATCCCAAGTAACCCCAAATCCTAAATCACAACAGTCAAAAGACGAAAACTCCATTTGAGTTGCTCTATTTGACAAGTCGTGTTGTGATGCTAAGGCTGGGTCGCCTACTAAACTGAAATCCGTTAATAATAAAAGCTGATTGAAACTGTAAACAGTTCTATGTATATTATGTTACAAAGAGATTAAAATGAGATGCATTCGTTCTTCGCTGCTAGGTAGTTGTATGTAGGTTTTATGAATTTTCACTCTGTGCTCTATCTTGCCCGTTGATTTGTTTCAAAAAACAAAATCCACATTAAAAAATTAAGAATATTGACTCAATAAAGAAACTCCGGAGTCGCTCATAAAAAAGAGGGAAAAAATTCGGTAACTCATAGAGCACATTTACTGTTTTCTATTTTTAGAATGAGGATTTTCATTAGAGACGAGCTACACCCCAACTGAAAGCCCTTTTGACCATTTTCAAAAACTCGAGTGTTTCAGTAACAGAAACGCGGTACTCTAGGTACAAGCCCTCAATAATTATACCAAGAATCTAAATCAGAAAGACAAAATTGAATATCTTTCCCTTGGACTATGGATTCTTGTAGCAGGGGACCCAGCCTTAAGGGAAAGGAGGGAAAGCAAGGTAGTCTACCTGTCTCTCATTCATTAATTCCGTTGCCATCTGATAGGGAATAGTGAAATGTATAGATTGAGTAAAATGCTGTCAAAGGAAAATGTTGACAGCTTATTTGCGTCCGAGTAGATGTAGGCAAATGAGAAGTGAGCATATGACTAGATTACATATCACGTACAGACATTTCCTCTTAAAGCCAACCAAAAAAGCCGACGCTCTCTCACAGGGGACTTTGAATCTCATTTCATCCCAAGGGTTCTAGATTCAAGATAGATAGACACAATTTCATTCACTTCAAAGTGAATTGGACTCTCATTGTTATCATTATTATTGCTACTCATATAGCTCCACTATTTATTCGATATCGCTTGTTGCACTCCTTCTCACTATCGCCAACTACTTAATAAGGAGATGGAAGGAATGCAATTATACAGAAATGAACGGAATCCAAAGCCACGTCAACTAGCTAAGTGTCTTCTCCAACATCTCATCTACCAACTTCCACTCACCATCAGTTCCCATCTGAATTTTAATATCAATGAAGATCATATAAACTTCTAGAAAATATTAATTCTCTTTCTTCTTTTTTCAAGAATCTCTATCATCTATACTCATTGGTAGTCATTTACTACGTAGATAAAGATGATTAGGCATTTATTAGCAATCTGAAAGCAATAAACCAAACTAAAAAAGGGGAGCAGTGGGAAATCATCGTCAAGGAAAGAAAAAACGGAAGTAATTCATTGCACAGTAATATTCTAGGCTGATAAAGGATGATCCTAGTTAATTAACTTTTTTGTAAGAATATACAGGACGTCAGTAATGGAAAAACTAATAACTGTTGACAAGGAACACAAAAGGATTGGCAATATTCAACCTGACAATAAACAATTACCTTGCTATGAAGAAAGCTGATGGCTAGTAATACTTCTTTGCAGACAGCAGCAATCTGTTCTTCATTCATCACAGTTTCCATCACCACATCCGTCAATGGACCACCTTGCAAAAGTTCCATCACCACCTACCCCAATAATAAAGCCATTGAAAGTAAAGTACCTACGTAGCTACATATTATTATCGGATACATTTATACTACAATAAAAGAATAAAGTATGAAAATTACGCTACAATCATTAAATTAATATATTTTAGCAAATTCAAAAGTGTTGAAGATAGAATTGATTTGTATTTCCAAGAAATAAAATGTCGAGGTAGATATTAGCCAGACAATGCACACATGAGCTATATTAATTTTTATTGTTCAATTTCTGCATAGCTAATAAGTACTTTTGGCAAAATAGTAGTGATGACAATGAAAATATTATTTCTTTTGTAAAGAATAGAGTATAATATTATAGTGGAGAGCCGGGTAGGAATTGCAAAAAGGGAGGAAAATAATAAATACAATGTAATCCGTTTTGAAGAATACTTATGAAATGGGATGTTTCGTCGAAAGAAATATTGGTAGGAAAAGAAGACATAAATAAGAAAGAGCGTACCCATAACTGATCCCCGACAACATACGCATCTAAGAAGTTTACGAGATTTTTATGATTGAAGTCTTTCATGACTCTGATCTCATTGAGGATGAGTTCCTTCTTTGGCTGCCTTGTCAGATCAATCTCTTTGATGGCAACCCGTTCTCCCGATACCATGTCCTTTGCAGTGTATACCGTTCCAGAGGCTCTGGAATCAAATAAAATGAACTGATCACTAAATCTAATCTCATTACTGACTATTATTATGAGGCGTAGCGTACTAGAGTGGAGATATTACATTGATATGGTTGGAAGAGTCACTGTGGCACATGCACAGATAGCTACCTACCGCAAAATACTCTTCATTTATGCAGGAAGCAATATTATAGGAAAAGCTTAGATGTTTCTCTGACAAAAGATCCTCTTTCCTATCCTAATAAGCTTCACTTCATGCTGTATCATATTTATCAAAGAACCATATAGAGAAAACACACGATGAAAGGACACAACAAAGCAACACGGCGAAATATGCAGTCAATTTCAGAGAAGATAACAGGAAACAATAGCGAGGCTTTAAATATTCATTCTGCGAAGGGCATTGTATTGATTGGAATGAGATTCAAAGGAACGAATTCATTTCGCATCGACTTTGATTATCAAAATGAAGTTTCTAATGTAGTCGACAAACTTCAGACTACACTCAATTCATAATCTACAACATTATGAGCAAATAACAATAGCAAATATTTAAGCTCCGCTCTCCTCAACAAACTCCTATTCCCCATCTAGACATTTTAATTCAATATACTTAAGTGCATTCATAGTCATCATAAGAATAAGCAGGCAAGGAGGCAGAAGCAGAGAGCACCAGCCAGCTAGAGCATCTATCTCTCTATCCCTACAAAGTGTCTTTCATAAATGCATTATGATTACAACTCCATTTAGCACGCACACTAAGGACAAAATAAACAGTTGCCCTAATATTATATTATAGCCGTCGTTGACACAATTTCACTTCTATTCAACAGCTAACTTCATCGCTGACTATTCTACATTTGGGCTAGATACGCTTGTTGCACCAACCACTTTCTCCTTCCCTTCACCGGATAACCCAAATAAATGCAAAATTATTTACAGGCGAATGCAATGCACAATTCTAAAATCAGAGCATCAATAAATTGACTTTTACTTTACTAGCACACTAAATATACGTCTTGAATTGTCCTTGCTACTTTCATAAATACATCAAATATCAGATGAATAGATCAATGTGAATTTAAAAGTGAAAGGACGATTGAAAAACTTTCAAAAATACATAAAATTCGCCATCATCAAATCATCAATGATATGGTATGAATAATTAGCAGTCTGCAAGCCCAGATGGAATATTCGGCTCAATTCAGTTTTTTTGCAATTTTCCTTGCTTATCTTTATCTCAGAAAGCTATGGCTTTTATTAACGACTTCAGCCATGCTTCAAATTAGCAGAAGGAATTTAGTCAAAAGGCGATAAACCCATACATGCTAAATGCGATTATTATCTCGAATGTTGTAAATGATTTAATTGGTGTCAACCGACAAAAGACAACATTACTAAACTCACCCTGAGCCAACTTCCCTGGACTTTTGAAATCGGTCATGAGGATTATTTGGATTACAAATCTTTCTCATCTCAATCATCACTTCTTCATCGGAAAGCCGACAATTCGGATCCTCCTTCTTACGCAGAACTGTTGTGGTGGTTGTATCAACTTTCACTTGTTCTTTCGTTTTCCCGTGATCTGGAGGAGGACGCTTATCAATGTCCTTTAATAGAAATTACATCATAATTTTAGATAGTATTATTAAAGGGGTTACTATCATAATAGGTCTGATGCTTATTATGGAATTAAGGCTCAATAAGACGAAGTAAATAACAGACATTATTCCGCTGTTTTACAAAATAATAAGCAAACTTCAAAAATATGCACACTCATTAAAACGAATACTGTAGTAATTTTAACTACTATAATTAGTATATGTAAATACCGTCAGATTATCCTTGGGCTCGGATGCCTTGTTGACCTTAGGCGGCAGAGGTGGTCTCATGGGATCCTCATCTGAAAATGTATAAGAAAAAGTTTCAGTATATGATACACACAGTTATAGGAGACCTTACGTTTGGATATCCACGTGTATTCATTACTAATTTGTCATTCAACGCTAATTGCTATGCTAATATTCAATTTATTCTACATGCAACTGATACCAAATACTCTTTGGGGTATAAAAGGAAGTACATACTTCCTGCAATATCATTTTAGCTTTTCACTGATATCCTCGCCTCTACATTTCCAAATGAATAGCACTTAAGTATGAAAGGTAAAAAAATCGATCTCAAAATCTCAGCCATAGAAAGATGTATGAGATATAGGAACTATCGTCACAGTGAGTAGTGTCAATGTTTTATAGTGAGTTCTACTCTACGACGTCCTAATGATACGTACACCACTTAAGCCTGATGTCGTGATGTCTCATTCATTGCTATAAAATCTTAGGCACCTACCTACTTAAGCTACATCCACCTTTGCAAAAGTAAATAAACATTTTTTACTCATACTAGCACAACTTGTTGAAACAGAATTGATAAATATGAAATCTTTTCAACAAGTATATCTTCTATTTTTATCTTCTTTATATTACCTTATAAATGCAAATAACGTGTGCTTATAAACTTGGCTGTAGAAGACCATAGATAACGTATTTAGCTGCAACTGGTGGCTTTTAAATCATCGGGTCGTCGCATATAGGATTGTTATGTTGCTATTTTATATGGAATAATTGCGGAGACTACATGGAAAATGAATACTAAATAATATGATTGTTATATTTAGAATATTTCAACGTGACAGGAAGGAATATGTACATAGCTGTAGTTTTAGATTCACCAAAAATGACAACTTGGATAGGTATGAATAATAAGTAGTAGAAGTCAGAGGACATCGAAGACTCCCTTCTAGCGCATTGAGATGGTGTGCAGTTCACATTCAGGAAGAATTCTAAAAATAACTGCTGTTCCGTTTGAAGTTGGAGAATTGGTGTATTAAATAGATATTATGTAAGGTAATAGGGTAGGAAGGCAGATGGCATGCAATGGCAACTAATTAAAACCTCACGGTTGGCTTGTCCCCTTTGCTAAGAAATCGGGAATAATAGAACTATCGGAGCACAGAGTGATTCATAAAAGAATGGCAAGGAGTACGAGGAAAATAGTGTAAGTAAGTGGAGTCATAGTACTGGGGACTAATAAGTGAGGCAATGCCATTTAAAGAAAAGACGAAAAACGGGTTCATGCTTAAATAAGCTTTTTTCCCATCTGACTGGATGGAATTGGATGAATGCTGGCAAGGAAAGTGCTGCAGATACTAAACCCTTCTCATTATTTTCCATTACAGCACAGACAAATACATAAATGGGCTCCAAGACTTCAAAATCACTGAAAGTATTTGCTTACTATTTCAACAAGGGCATCTTCTATTTTCCCATAGATTATGCTAGTAACTCTTCCGTATGAGTTATTTTCTGGGAGCCAGCAAATTATTTGATAGCAAACAGGCTTTCTTACACCATGCATGGGTCCCTTCTCTACGTCTGCCTTGTAAGATTTTATAGCATTTTATCATATCGGCATTTCACCTCAGTCAAGTGTTATTTAATTGAAAACATCTTCTTAGAATCGTCTATTTGTTATGTCACTAGACAACTACGTTACACAAATGTAAAAAATGGCATATCAAATAATAAAATATTAAAAATGCACAAAATGGCACATTTTAAACGGCTGAAAATTAATTTAACGACATTTTTGAGATTAGATTGAGTTATGCAGAGGAAATGCAGTAATAAAAACTAAATTACAAAGACTAATCACCAGAGAGCGGATATGTAGGTAAATACCTATTTTAAACTGTAAAAGATGGAAGGCTTAGACATCGGGTTTATCCGTTTCAGGTCTCAGAGATTCCAAAAATATAACTTTTATTTTACCTATTTTTCCTAATTTAGGACATTTTTTGAAAAAGCCAGGACATTACCTATTTTATGGTTTTGGTCCTATTTATGTCCTTTTTATCCATTTCTTCATATAAGAAGAGTAAATTCGCGCATTCCAAACGTGTTTGACAAATTTTCTTTATCAAATAAGAAAATAATGTAAGGAAAACTTTTCATTTTTAG
>JABASI010001710.1:0-23261 GCA_019776505.1 Tomocerus nigrus
TCATAAAAACTTTTATTTTCGCTTCGTTAAATTACTCTTTACAATTACAATATATCATTCCACTAAATACGATAGAATCTATTTTCATTCATACACAAACAAGTTTTTTTTTCAATTTTTGATGCTTTTCAGTCATATCACAATGGTTTTAAACACTGGTACAAGGTAAACATATTTATTTGGTTATAATGTATTATAGTATAAATCAGTAGGAAGTTAGGAAGTAGATATGTAGAACAAGCAAATGATGGTTTTAGGTGGAAAAGATTAGCAAAAAACTTTTACTGTAGTAGCATTAAATGTAAAGTAAATGGAGTGTGCTTATAATTATGTAAAAAGAACAGTGTGTCAACTGCAGTTTGCATTGTAAAATGATTTAAATAATTTCTAATGCACTCAATTCATCGTTCAAAAGTAATGAAATGATACAATTAGGTTAAATTCAGATAAAATGGTGCATACATACGCTCATTTACATCGCTAACAAATCGTACCTATGTCACCTTAAAATTATTTAGTTACATACAAAGTAATAACTGTCTCTGTCACAAAGTGGGATTCAGTACAAAAGCTAATTAATAACAATAATCCAAACTTGAAGCAAACTGTATCATACTATTTATTATTTATATGGAAGAAACTTAACATGAAATAACGATTATCTGTAAAGATGAACATCCTTGTATGCATATTGTTTTGTGGTGTGTGTGTGTATACATTATTGGTAGTGCTCTCTTGTATGGCTTCTTTGAGTTGTTTGGTTGTTTCGTTATATTATTATATAGGAAATGATATCAGAGATGCAGAATGAAGAAAATATTCTATCGAAGTTTTTCCCAAATCGATGTTGATCGAATTCAAAACATAAAGAAATAAATATAAATTAAAGTTGATGCGAAAATAATGTTTAATTTTGCTGTGGGTGAAGAAGAAGCATTGCATTCGTCAATATCTCGAATAATTCTGTTGGAATACTGTTGGTCATAGACAACATCCTTGTCTGAATTAACAAAACGTCCAAATTGGTCGATTTTCCTCGAAGAATCCAGTTCATCCTCGGTAAGAGGCACTAAACCTGTCGATATGTCCTATAAAAATTCAATAATGTATTAGTCAAGGCTCTCTAGAGAGACATTAGTTACATAAATACATACTAAGGCAAACATCAACAATGAAGACATGGTCTTAACACATATATGGTTAAAAGCTTTAAGGCAGAATAGTTTCGCGGTGAATATCAACAGGACATCACATCATAAGTGAAGAAATTATTGGACAGATGTGCGTCTTGTAGGAAGAGAAATTGTGCGAACTTTTCTCTAGTCTCGGAAAAGCTGGAAATATGGGTAGTATATAAAATGGGGAGGGGAATTATGAGAAGTCAACGGAGAAAGGCGTATGGAGAGAGAGGAAATCAAAGTGCATACTTATGGACTTGGTCTATAGGAAGAAAGAAATTGAATTCCATTCCTTGGTACACTATTTATTTCCTCTGATTCCGTCCCTATCTCTATTTATATGGAATACATAAAGATATTAAGAGAGTGCTGGAAAGAAATGTGGAAAGAGGATGTACGACGTGTGTGCTGTGGGGTAAAGTGAAATCAGAGACGGAATCCGATGTTTTATGTATTATGTTATGTATGTTCCAGTCTGTTACAGTGTATTAACTGCTCGTCCTATTCCATAAATACAAATACCTTTCGATTCAATTCAACATTTACTCACATAATATAACTCATCTAAGGATGGATAATGTAAGATTCTTAGGAAGGACTGGACAGGGCCGAAAGGGAATGAATGGGATGATAAATGTAAAAATACCTTGAATAGAAGGTTGGGAATTCCGTAGAAAGGACCAAAAAGACGCAAAACGGTTTGCTCTGGATGAAAAGTCTGAGATGCTTTCAGAAGGGTCAGTCGTGTATCCTCTCTTTCAAAAAAAAGTTTATCTTCACTGGTGATCACTTTATCCGATGGAATTTTTCCCCAATGACATTGTCGGAATTCTGTTATTGCTCTCGTTGGTCCGTACGGGCAAACAAGACGGAAATTCACCGATTGCAAACCTGCTGCCCATGTCGCATTCGCTAGTCCATCTTAAAATTTAAAAACTTTATAATATTTTTCTTCTCCATTTTCCTATAAATCATTCATACGCAATTTCCTTTATTTCTTACCAGTATTTAATAGTGGTGTAAGGTGATCTGTAAATGCCTGTAAAACATTTAAATATTCCACAATTTAGAGTGAGTTAGGTAGGTACAAAAATTATCTGAATATTAGAATGCTACAAATTATTATCTACGCACCACATCTGCTGCTAAAGTTGGCAAACATCGGAAAGCTCCCAAATCACCGTAAAATCCTTCCAGTTCATTATTTGAGCATGTATCAGGGTTCTGGATACCTGGAGCATCTGAAAAATGAACAACACATCGTCGTGAGAATATTATCGCAGCCAGAATATTCCAATGCAGAACATACTGAATGTAACCTTGATGGGCGTAGCATTATGAGTAGTGTATTCTAGATTATCCTAGGCATAAAAAGAAGTACATGCACGCAATTACCTCTATCTCTATCTAATTATACGTATGAGTGTAGTTAGGATAAACTATAAACGAGTTATGTATTTTATAGGTGGACATTAGGTAGTAAACAGTGTAAGTATTTTTATGGAGAATACTCGCACATTCTCGACGCAATTTGTTAGAAACAATGAATGACTTGAAGGTTAAATAGAGGAATGGCATTGTGAGTCCTCGATTCCATTTGTGTGTTGGAAATGAAAGAAAATACAAACCTAAATTAGTTCCGACACATAGAGAACAAAGGCTCTCGGGTAAATTAAGAGTTTGGTCCCCAGCTCCAGGAATGCAGCTCCCAGCAAAGAAGCCAGCAAGAGCCCTTCCAAAGTTGCATCCATAAGGATAAATTAATCCAGAGTCCCTGAGGACAATCAGAGGAATATTCCATCCGGTAAGACTGCTCACGGACCCATGGCAAGATCTTTTCCCCCTTAAATCAGCGATGGTCTGAATTCCTGAGTCGGCTCTGACAATTGCCACGGTGTAGCGAGAAGCATCCGTCTCTTCATCCCCGAATCTTTCAGCCTCAGATAAAATAGGAGTGAGACGGAACCGCCTAAATTATATACAGACGGAAAGTAGAGCAGAAAAGGATAAAATATATTAGAATATTATTCTTAAGTCCATTTTAGAGGAAAATGATTTTACTTCCGTTGCCTTTGCTTGGCTTGTCAAAGGAAATGAATGGGAGTGTTTACCTTGACCCAATGAAAGCCTCCCTAGCGTCAACGGTCATTACATCCGCAATTCCACTTGTGATTTTCATCATGCAATCCTGCCGCCCTTCTCCCAGAACGCATTCGAAATAAGGCAGAATTCTTCTTCCCATCGCAGCCATTCTCAAAGCCATACATTTCAATTTCTCAGCATCATTACGAACGCAAAGGCGTATTGTCCTTCGATTCGGACACGTTGGTTTTTCTATAGTCACAGTATAGTTTCCTCTATCCAAGTAAATCAGGGGAGTAACTGTTGCAGCCAGAGCAGCCGGCACGTGAAATTCTATTTCTCCAGCAGAAAATTCGATGATGTCACCCAGCCATGAGAATGGTGGGGGCTGTTGTTGAGAACTGAGAATGGATTGCCCGATTGTCCTCAAAAGAGTTATTTGTTGTTGCAAGTCAGATACAGTTTCAGGTAAGGAAAGACGATTAGAAGCAATAAAAGCTTTCCAAGGTCTTCCAGCCCATGTGCAAGGATTGTTAGCATTTATGGGTAAAGTAGATCCATCCGGGCATAAAAATGAATATTCGGAAACACTCAAACTTGGTACATTTAAGTTATTATCAACAACTTGACCATTTGGCCCTTGGGCAAGAGATTGTCTGTTTACTCCTTGTGCATTATTCCCGCTTTGCCCACCGAAGTATTGATAGACAGTTTCCAGTCGGGTCCAAGCCACGTCACCTCCGTTTTCTGTCAAACAGCGGAGAGAACCACGAAAGCCAGCGAATTTGTCATCGTCTTTACACGCCTGGGGATTTTGGCAAAGTGCACACATCTGTGAGTACTTTTGTTCTGCAAAGTGAAAAGAGACACATTTCATGCAAATCTTGTTTTTTGTCTAAATATTAGCTTAAGCTTTTCTCATATTTTCCCTTCTGTAGTGTTTTGCCTGGGGTTGCCTCCAGCAAAACTTTCCGATCATCACATTCCCCGATATTATTACATTATATTGTCTCTTTTCTCATCGCATCTCTACTATCTACCTCGGAGGAAGGCTTCCCATGCTCATGTCAGTACACTAAATGTTACTATGCTGAATATATAAATATTTGTAGTAAGTATATACTCAAGTCTCGATCGGTTTTTGGATCCGGAGCCCATTCCCCTGGTGCACAAGAGCTCCCGAAGAAATTGTATGCGGAAGCAATCTCCCTTTCCGTTGTTGTAGCTTCTATAGGGCAGTATGGGACAATTACACCTTTCTGCATTAGTCGAGCTATTGGAACTTCCCATCCTGAAGTTCTGCCGAATGCTGTATGACAAGATTTTTTCCCCCTCAGATCCTGCAGAGAATTGATCTGAGCTGAATTCCGAACAACTGCAACTGGCTCGTACCGGAAAGACCCTATAAACCCACAGTAATTCACTTTATTAATAAAGCAAAGCAAATAACAGCAATTATATTCACAGAAAATGAAAAACACAGTTTTTTCACAACCAAAAACCCAAATCCAATAAAACAAAATGTTGATTTAGAATTTATCAAATTATGAATTGCTACTTTTATCCAGCAAGCTGTGTTCATAAATTAGCCTAATAATAATAATATTATTGCAAGCTGATTAGTCATGATTTTGCAGCTATAATATCATAAATCATGGTGTTACAGATAAGATATTTTCGAACAACATTTTACTATAAACCTGCAATAATCAAATGATAACGATCACTAGGTCAAAGTCACAATTCATTTCGTTTTTCTTGGTAAATTGTGTAAGTAAACCGTTATACAGTGCATGAATAGCTATTCAACCTGAATTTTTCCAAAACCTAAAGTTAAATTAATTACCCACACAGGTAAAGCTGTAAATAATTTCCCACAGTTTATCATTGTATACCTATTTAGTTAGTCAACAACAAGAGCAATAATACGTATTCTATTGACGGAAGTGCAGTACACATATACATTGGAAAGTTCAAGGTAGTAAAAAATATGTAGATTCCTATCTTTTCTACTTATTATTATCGAAAGTTAAAGTGTGCTTGTGTATAAAGACAAGGGGATTCACAATAGCATAGATAGATACATAATATCAACTAGTAGAACACAAATAGATTTATCGGAATTTTGCTCTATTTACTTGAGTTCTTCACTTACGATCACTTGCTTTGTCTTACTGTGTAAAATTAGTTTTACAGATTTTCTCATAGTACTATTCGCTAGCTACTAATTCCTTTCCGGTATGAAATTACTAGTTCAATGTTGAGGATAGCGGAACTCGACCTAGATATCTCAATTTATTACAGTTGGGTTAAACTACTTATGTACGCATAATAAAACTGAAAGCACATTCATTTCATTTTTATTGAGCTTAATTAAATGTAGAATATACCTATAAACATATTGTGTGTGCGTGTAGTTTCATATTCAAAACTTATTGAAGAACTAATCAAAATTATATCATGATTTTCGCAGGGTGACGTTTTGAGGGCCATTTCGTTTTTTGCCGACGATGAATAATGTAATACTAGGCAGACTAGTATTTACTTTTTAATGTGTATGTACCTACCTATGTAAATTATTTATTACACAAGCGAGTAAATAGTTAAAGTTAGATAAGATGAAGTAGTAATGTAATAAATTGTAACTGTACCTGCTTGCCGTGGAATTGTTCTTATCTCGGTGGCCACGAAAAAGGCATCGTGGAAGAATCTGTGTGCTACAAAGATTTCTTCAGGTTCCAGAACGACAACATCAGCTTCCCCTTTCGTCACTCGACTAATACAATCAATTCTATAACAAATTCAGACTTAGATTACTAAAAAGCTTTTTACATCCTTCTTGAATGAATAAGTACAATGCAATGCGATCACATACTCATTATCTGTAATTTTGGTTTACACAGTAAATTATTCACAGATTCATAATTTATTTGGGTACCGTTTTTATAGGCATGCATGACATTGCCTAACAAGTTCAGAAATTCGTTTGGATATTATTGTACTGTATGACATTTGCAAGTTATACTTTGTTTTGTGATATTTGAACATTAGTAAATTTTCAGATGGTAATTGTATTATTTTTGTACTTACTATACCGCCCGATACGAAAATTATTGATACAAAAGGGTTGATATTATAAATAGAGATTTGAGATTCATGATAATAGTGTACAAGGACCAATCATACACATCGGTTATTGTACAGTCCCTTTAATACAGAAAGATGATCAGAATGAAGATGCATTGCTGTAGGTTGAGCAGTTGGTTGCTTTAAGTGATTATATGGCACTTGCTAATGCGTTTTTGTGTTAGCCTCAAAGCTCTGTTCCATTACGATAAAAGTTTCTCTACGTGAAACTGATGGACTTTTTCTGTTTTAAAAGTATTTTTGTGTATTCTTCTAGTAAAAAGATCTAATAGCATAGTGTTGATATCAACGTATGATTAGTATTTGTAAGAGTTGTTTGTTTATAGTATACTTCTCAGAATAGTTATTTACCAATGCATGTATTTTATTTGTGACTAATAAGAGTTTTTTGCTTCTGGTAATGATATGTAAGTAAAGTAAGTGATTAGACTTTGCACTATCCTGAGATCAAATTGAAACATTGCAATTCAGGCTTCATTCTCAGCATTCGCATTCGTTAAATTGGCCTTAAGGTAAAATACAAAGTTTAAATTCTTTGAATGTTACACTTCGCTTTTGAAATTTAGCCTTTGGTCTTTTTCTCAGAAGGATGCAGAAGCACATAAAACAGTGGTAGAATTTTATAATACAAGCGCGTATTACTAAAGACAGCATCACTGTTCATTTATTCACAGAGCTGATGTGAAAAGTAAATAGTAATAAAAAAGGAGACATGCCCTAGTTAGCAAAAAAGGCACGTCATATGAGCATCTCATCATTATTCATATTCAATTTGTATTTAATTTGATTCATCATTGATAATGATAATAGTATGTGAATCCGATAAGAGAAGACAAAGGAATCCATCACAGGAGACATCGGCAGGTGTCTCACATAAATTCTAAACTGATTTCATTTGAAGCATTACATAACTACAAAAGAATCAGTAGTGTGTTTTACAGGAGATGAATAATTGTTATTAAAGCTCTTCTACTAACTACTTAAAGAAGTAAAGTAATCTTCCGAATTGAATAGAATGTGTATATCCTTATAGCGAGTTATGGTCTGATTAAATTATACGTGTCCTGCGTCCTCATCGTTTTAAGTGCCTGCGTTGTCCTGTATTTTCTAAAAGTCATGGCCATGGCCATGGTCAAACCTTTTTTCTATTTTTTCTCTGATTTTCAGATCAGATTTCCATTAGCACTAATGCGAATGCTTACATCCTTTATAATTGAAGATGCAAAAGATGTGCTTCACAACTCATCTACTTACTTACTTTTGACATTAGCATACGACAGACAGGTACCTATGTAAATTGGGACGTGTTTTATTGTCTAGGATGCATTATAACACGTAGCAAACTCATAGCTCATCTCTTGGCCATCTTTATAATTTCACTTTGTGAAACTCCCCGTACCAAGGAATACAAGGGTAATTTTTTGTGACATCAATTTACTTCAATTAAGTTGACACAAGTAGTACATACCTTCATTTTGAGTAACAGGGAATACTTTAGGCTAAAAACGTCAAATAGAAAGACTTTATATAAGGACTTTACCTAGTAAACTACATTATCTAACATTGATAAGTTTTTACTTACAAACCTGATAAAATCCAAGCATATCCCTTACTAAGAAGTAATACTTCATTATATTTTATGAGTGTCCCTCATTATTACCATTATTATTACTCACTGAATTTGTTGTTATGTTTTGTGTATGCGTTGCGTATGTATCTTCATGTGGGCATGTCTCTCTATTACGTGTCAATGTCTATGAATTCCTTTTCATTGGACTTACCCAGTTGTTTCGTCTGATTCATATGTCCAAGCCATAATTTTCCTCTGCAGCTTACCTGTAGGAACAATCTACGCATTTCTAGTTTTTTTATGGGTGAGGACCAGATCAAAGGATAGAGTTTCTTTTGAAAGAATTTTTTGCTAGTTTTCTACAATGAATCGTAGCGAAAGTAAAAGTGGTCACTAAGAATCCTTTGTAAGCTCAGCTATTAATTTTACATATTACACAGCTTCTACCCACATATGCACGAGAAAATAGACGGTGGTAGGTATTACAGGTTTGAGATTGAATTAAATTGCTACATGAAATGATGTTATCACATCTATGCATGATACAGCTTTTGTTAACCATGAAGAGTCTATTTTTAAACTCTGAACGCATTACGCACTGACTTTTAGAATGATTTCAATTTTTATACAGCAGTCTTCTACCTAAGTCCATTATTGTTCCACATAAAACTAAAAAATGTTTAGTATACTAAAGAGTCATAGTAAATGACCTGTCAAAGGATACACTATGTATTAGTAATCTACTTATAACTATTGTTGTATCTGTACAAAAATGAACAATATATGAATGGGTCGTGGGGTTTCCTTTGTAAGGACCTGTATTACATTGTAAAACTGAACTAGAACAAATAGATTTGTGTAAAGCTAAATATATTTATGAGGTCTACATACTAAGTATAGAAAAATATTGAATGAAGCAAAAAATATTGTTACTTGTCATTTGCTGGTATACAGTCAAATCTTCCACCCTGAGCAGTAGAATCAGTCACCATTTGTTGACATAGAGTGTAAAGGACATCAGGTACACACAAGCGATCTAGAATTAAAGAAAATCACATCATTTGATACACCTGTCAGAAAATCTAGGCAGTTATTTCAATCACATAACTAACATAACTATCTGTACAGTTAGCATTTAAAAAAAGGATACATATGTAATTCTTTTGCAAAGTGTATCTTTGTATGAATGAACTTATTTTGTATGTGTTTATGCTTTTTGTGTCATGCAATGCTGTGAGCTAAAATCCATAGGTATGTGCCAAATAATATAACTATTTTTCATTTAATTCTGCCGTTTAGTCGTCAATGAATTTCAAATGAAGGATTATTGCCCGTTGGATTTTGGATTATCTTATTTAGCCAACTCGGAAAATTGTGAAACATAATAAGGCTAAGGTCTAGTTTAATAAAATTTATCACGTAGAAAATGTTTCGTAAAATGAAATACCTGTGTAAAATGTAAGGTTAAGAACATTTTTGCTAAACTGTTAAAAGTTTAACAACCGAATACCAAGCATGTGTTAATAACATGTAGTTAATAAAAATTCATGAGCACATTTTGAATCTGAAGAATGAAAAGGAACCGCAAAGCATTTACCTACTTTGTTTGGTGAAACATAAACTGTTAAGTATTTATAAGCATCAAGTTAATGTGGCGAGTAGCCTTTATATTCGAAGCATTTGACAGGTAGTAATAATAATAAATTGTTGTATTCTGAAGGATACGCAAAGTAAGACAAGTTTCTCAAACAATGCGCAATATGGTTACAAATGGCAAACCTAAGAAAACAGAATGGTAGCTGTCAAACGAAGCTGGCTAGCTTCATGGGTATGGGAAAATGGGAATTGAAGAGCACGTATCACGTAGGATCCTTAGAACTTTGAACGTTACTTACTATAGTTCATTGTGATACATTGCAACATTTTTAGATTTTTGAGACGCAATGCAAAGTAACCCTCAAACTCAACTTAACAGCTAAATTATATAATTGTCATTGTTCCTTTCTTTGACATTCACCTCATGAAATCCATTGTGTTAGAGTGACTTTTCTTGGAATAGTGCATTATGGCAGCATTAAAATATTATGGAAACTAAGCATGCAATGCTAGATTTACAGTTTATGCATCAAAGTATCGTTTTGAGTTAATGAGAGAGACACATCCCGACGTAAATAAAAATTTCATAGATTGCCATTGTATATCCATGTAAGTATCATTATGATTCATCAAAAGTAGAATACCTCGTCATTGCCACCATGCAAATGTAATTAGTAGGTAATTTAATATTATTCTCTACGTTTTATTGTTTTCCTCCTGAATTTTTAACTATCTTTTTGCGTAATCAAGAGACAGTTAGCAGACTAACTGAAAAATGTGATATCGAATCAATGATAGAGAAATACCTGACAGACGTCCACCACTTATTAGTATATTAGTCATTCTAGTTTGGTTTGTAAACCTAATTAACTACCAAATAAAATTAAGCAGACCTTACTTCTATAAGGATGGTAAATCTCGTTCTTGGCCACAGCAATTAAATGATGACTAACTACATAATGACTGAGATACTCCACTTCACTGAATAATGTAGCATACTATACATATATTTTTGATGGCTAACATACATAGTAATAACGTAATAATAGGTAAACTAAGAATTTCCAAATGCTACTCCTCTGTTAGTATAAAGTGTCCATAATTTTATCCCAAAACTCAAAACCAGTAATATTTAAATAGTTAAGTATATAACTAAATATCCAATCTAAAACTTTAGATAAAGTGGGGATTCTGTCCAATGTAATTTAAAATTAGATTGAAGATTACTTATTACAGCAAATCGTTGCAAGTCAAATAGCATTATCATATATCTAATTACTAAAACGAATGGTACGTAATTGCAATTTGCAATGTGGGAGGAAACATCGATTACTTAATGACAGATGTAGATTATAATTGTAAGTCAGAACAGTTAATAAATAATAAATGCACCTATGTACATAGACAAGCGTATATAACAAATGAAACTAGGTACGTCAATATTTTTCGTGTGTTTACAGACTTTTTCTAATGCCAATTAGTAATAAAAGATATTCATTTTTATTGTACATTCTTCTAAATTGGTTAAGCACAGAGAGCAAATAACTGCATTTAAATGTAAGCCTGATAAAAATAAATACCTAGATAACAGCCTCATTGTTACTTCCTTGTTACAGAACTCTATTATAAAATAATTAAACGTAATTCCGTAGCATATACATACATCAATATATAACTGTAAAATTACCTTATGAACTGTTACCTTGCATTCGTCGTGTGTGTTTGAATGTATATTGGACATTTCAGCAAATAAGTATATGATTCACTGGAATATACATTAGACTGGGAATTGAAAAAAATTTAAAAAATACAGCGGACTTTGGTAAACAGCGAATCATCTTATAAGTATACTATCTTGAGTAACAATAACTATAAACCAGAACCAGACTATATTATCTAGCATATTACTTACGTTTTCAAATTCAAGGGAGGTTGTTTCTCAATCATAAACATTTTCAAGTTTGTGGGAGAAACATAATGATGTAGGTAATGTAATTATATCGCTCTAAGCTTCCAGTGCTCTATAGAATGACCTTAACTCGCATGTAACGAGTCAAGTATAGTCATAAGAATCCTATACTCTGCAATGTTGAAGTCTTAGCTTTGTTCTTCTATCATGGAGTACTACGTAGGTATTTTCTAAGGAAAATCCAAAACATAATAATATAATAATGAAGTTACATATGCAATGCAACAATTTCGTACGTGCCCCAACTCTATAATGGAGCTTAGTCACAATTAATACATGCTGGAATGATATAAGGAGGTTTATCCTTATCTTGTACCTATATAATATATAATGGGGGTACATTTCTCTTATTTTGAAATTAAGGTATTACTTTAAGTATTTCACTACCTAATTACATTTCAAATAATTTGAGTAAAATATCCTGTAATTTAGGTCCAGAGTTTTAAGTAAATTACTAGTAGATTTTCTCATAATATTACGGAAATATTTATAAGGTTCTTCCTCTAGCTATGCCATTAATTTGACTTTGCGATGAAGCTTTATGATCTAAGTAAATGATAGGGGCATAGTTTATAGTACAGATAAGTACCTTGCTGAAATTGTCTAATTCATTCAACTAGCTAATTAATGCTGAATAAACACAATGTAAAAATTTGCTAATTGCAAGTACTTCAGTTAAAAATAAGTTTTATAAATTCATTTTTCTATGTATAAAATAGTTGTAACAATGTTGTCATTCTCATCACACGAAATGAACGCGCCTGATGAATGATGAGGTACATTTAAAACCTACCTTATAAATACTTAAAAAGAAATGAAGCAACATTCACATACGCTCGTACATAGCTTAAAGCTCTTTTTTCAATTTGACACAAGTAATTATTCATGACCGACTCTAGTTTTTATGACAGAAACACTACTACAAAGTTATTAAATGAATCTTAAGGGCTGTAGTATTCGTTCTATGGCTTCTTGGTGTGTATTCTGTATGTAGCACGAAGACACACATCTAAACAAATAAAGTTTAATCTCAGGAAACATTAGAATTTTCATCACACTATAAATGCAAATATTTATTGTTATTACTCAAAAAATCTACATATCTAGTCAATACACACAATAATTATTTAAGTTTCAATATGTATCTCTGCGTGTTTATAAATAAATTCCACTTTCCATTCATGCTTTGTCACTATTTCCGTACATTAAGGTTACAATGTGTTTGAACTACACCTTAGCCTATGAGAGAGTTGTGTTACTTAGAAAAGAATAGAAAAGTTTACAGTTTCTAAATAAGTGAGAATGTGACTTGCATTTTTGCACTAAGTAATTATTGTTTTATGCTACATAGGTATTGGTTTAATGAAATGAGTTTTCCTTTTAGTAGCCATTAGTCATTAAAAGCCTTTAAAGATATGTCTTTACCAGAAAAGCCTTTGTTTTATGTACTGTTTAGCATAGTTTAATTTGCTATGACATGTTTTTGCCTTTTAACATTAGTCATGTTCTTAGGCAGGTATCTCGTAAAAATTAACGGGTTTCTTTTAATGCCTCTTGACAAGGAAAGCAAATAAATTCATGTTCTTAAAGTTGTAGTCGTCCCTTCGTCAGTCTTTGTCTTTTAATATCTAACTAGGGTTAAATGATGGGAATTGCTATACAGCACCTTGAAATTTACTGACGTTACTCATGTTCTTAAGAATATTTATGAACCTCGCGTTTATTAATCTTCTAAAAATACAATTGAAAGCACGCCCTACAAAGGATAGTCTCAATTTCTGCATCTCAGATAAGGCAATCTTAGTCCTCCTAAGAGATGTGTGGACTACTAAATCGTAAAGAGAATGTTTATAAATTTTACTACCTAATTTGGATTTTGTTCTTACGCAATCAGAAATTCCAATAATGTACAAAGACAACATATGTACCACACATGTATGAATTAGGCACGCAATTATTGTAAAATCTATCAGTAAATTAAGCTTTGGCCTAGATGACACTTTGCATCCACAGAATCCACACACCCCTATTATGCGTATAGGTAGGCTTCTTTGGTTTTTGTCGTTTTTATCACCACTCTCACTAGTTTATGGAAACATGACGCAGTTGTTCGTAAACCTATAGCCAACAGTTACTTATGGTATATCTGCGGAGCCTATAAGCAATAACAGCATAGATTTACTCAATTGGCTATCGAAAACTATTTTTGGTCCAAGTAACTATTGGGCAAATAAAGTTGCCCATTATACACATAATAATAATATGTCAGGAAAACTAGATGCAATGTTTCAGGAAGAATTATTTGTCATAGCTTCTACACAACTCATTGTCAGTGATAAATACATGTCGACTGTACTTTGTGTTTGGAATCCAATGCTACACATTCAGGTATCCAAAAAGCTCATATCGTTACAATTTCATTATTAAATTCGCCATATTATGCATATTACTTATAGCTCTATGAAATCATTAAAACTTTGCATGTGAAATTCAATCATTTCTTAACTTAACATATTCATTCATTGAATGACAGAATCATGTACCAATATTAAATATATGATTGCTAATGCATAGCACTTATAGGTGTTACATTTCAATCTCCATAATTCTTGTAAACAACGACAAATAATAATTATGTTCACGTATAAGCACCTATGATACTATGTGTACAGTGTATGAAAAATGTAATTAAGGTAGGTAAACCTAAGCCCGCAATGGAAGGAACTTGGTGGAGAGAAACCAAAAGTCGAGGTGTCATAACCACAAATAACTTGCTACTCTTTTGCCAACACTACATCATGCTACTAATTGAGTAAATAATGATATTTTCAAGCAGGAATAGAAAGAATAAAAGAGATTACACTTACATCGATTTGGGATTTGTGTCAAAGTCGGAGTAATGAAGGTTGTACAGGTAAAACACAATAATAACAAGTGTAAAGGGCCAATGCCAAAAAGTGTGTGTCTTTTAAACGAAATCATGTTGTACGCAAGCTATCTGCTTAATTTGATCTGGTCAGTCAAAAGAAACCCGAATGCGTCGCTGTTCATACGACTCAAGAACAGATATTAGAATGTTGATGTGGAAGACATGAAGCACTAATCTTCCATACACGAAACAGTTTTCTAATTATTGGAAAATGTTATCCAATACAGCATTAGCAGTATAGGCAATAAATTCCTCAGCAGTAAAAACTCCTTTTTATGCAGGTATTGGAAAATTGTGGTGTCTTTACGACAAGAACGTATCTTCAGAATATTACAGCAGAAAATTGGGCTATTTTGAAAATCTAAGTTTCACTACACGATTTGCATTTTCAAAATCTATGCAAATTGTCTTCTTTCAAGATATTCAGGGTTCAAGTGTTTGTAAAACTTATTTTGGACTCTGGTTGAAACTTTTAATGAAGTCTTCCAATGAAATTGACGATAATAGAAAATAATGACACAAATGTTACAGTGAGAGCATCGAAATGTTAATCGCGTAGATATTCTATGACTGTATTAATTAGCAATGAGAAAATTCCTATACAATTTTAACTTTTTCAGATTGTATGTCTGGAAAGGGGTAAATGAGATTGCAAATTGGTCTGAATCGACTCAATTACTACGACAGTATTGTAAGAACGTCTCCTGTACTTAAGAATTAAGGAACTGTGATGGAGATCACAACTTAAAATAAGCACTGAGAGAGAGATAACTCCACAACAAGGAATTAATATTCTTGAGCAAGCTTAGGAGATTAATTCATGAGGTGGCCACACTCCAGTCAATTAGTGAAGTCAGCCCACGTAAAGTCTTACAGTAAAAATGCTTGTTAGGATTCATAAGTGAATTAGCTACCAGGGATCAGTCAGAAAGTATTAGCCAAAACGACCGGACGACGCGACAGCAGCAACTTTTTATTTATGACTCAATATGAGATTGACACAATCTTCTCACTCAGCTCGGTCAGCTTTAGTTCTGGCAAGAACTTAGCCACTCTTGCTCCAAGTCACAATACAAAAACAGCACATTATATTTTCAACCTCGGCTATTATTTTATACAATGCTCCTGCATCCACTAATTCAATCCTACCTTTACCTGTGCAATGTGTCAGTCAATGTGTGTGTGTGTGCTAGCAATGGTAAGAACAATAATTTCCATGAATTACTCTTTACTATATGATATTCCCAGGACTCAACCAACTTACCCCATATGCATATAAACTACTATTTTCCCGTAAGTAGCTACTTATATTTATTTAGTCCTCACGCATATCATCATACCATGCACACTTTCAAGTTCTTCTTAGAGCTACAGTATCATATCCACTTTAGTATTACACATGACATCAGGTTCAACAATAATATGCATATACACAATTATAATGTGTACAATATTATTTGTAAGAAACAGCACACTGCGAATAGTACCTACTTGGTAAGTGCTTATTATACTTATCGTTGTTAGTAAAGGATATTTACGTGAGTGCAGTGTAGAGAATAGACCCACACACAATGGAATTCTACATAAAAATAAAACATACATTCATCAATCGTTCGCATGATCAGGCAAATGTCTCTTTCCCCAACAAGATTGTCCGTAGCTAAAGCAAATGTTAAGAAAGAGGACATTTGTACACATACCCCATGCCCCATACGTAACATAAATTACAATTAAGTCGAGAATATTTATATCAGATTAGTACACTAGTGTTTTTAAACGTGCGCTTACTTATATTTCATTGATATTTATTCTTATTGGTATCACCGGTAGAAATGCACGTTCAGTGCTGTGTGAATTGTGACTCTCGTTGACTGATGAATGCCTTATTAACCCATTTTGCACTTAATAAACTACCTATACCTTTGCTATATAATACAACATACTTCTGTTCTTTCTTTGTATATAAGTATAGTATTTATACTAATATCAAAACCTAGCAAGCAGTTCATACTACTTATAATAATACATGCCAGTTCTTAATTCAACTGTAGTAGGTCTACTTAGACCACGTATTTAATTTAAATGTTCTCATTCACTAACTATTGTTTGCAATAACTATTCCTTAGATTTTGTTAGACCTTTCTTATTGCATACAAGCCTTTGAGCTAATTTTATTACTCTACAGAGAACCCTTGTTATACATATCAACATGGTTAATATGTAGATATTTAATACTACAGGGTTAGTCAATTGAAAAGACATGGGGATTTTACATAATATTATGTATTGTTAACTTGATACGTGGCTTGGCCAAACTAATTCTTGATATTTGAGGAATGTCATTAGCCTTAATTTACTTGGACTCCAAATTTTATTAGGAATCGATCAAGACTAATTTCGATGTTAATGTCAACAGGTTCAAAAACGTTGTAGCCAAAAGTGCCAGATATGATTTCCTTCACGAACATTCACGACTAAATCAAAGGTGCTGTCGGTTTTGTCAACAACTTTTGAAAAGACAAGCTTCAATCACTACTGGTATCATGTAAAATCGAATGCCACTGATATCAAAGGATCACTCTGGTCACACCATATTTTAATTTCAAAGTGCATCTAAAATCCCCATGTCTTTTTAATTGACTAACCCTGTATAGGTAAGTAAGTATCTTACGGACTACTAGTACACTAGTACCTACATTAGTTCAGTAGCATGAGAAAAACTTTATCCACTAGATGTATGCATTATTTGAAACTCTAGTTTTTGCTAAATATACTTGATTGATGATAATACTGCATACTTAACGCACAACTTACTTATGTCTAACTGAAGCTGATTTAAAAGAGATAGGCTAGCCAGGCCTGCCAGGCGAGGCTAGCTTTTACTTGTGTTTACCAGTTACAAATAATTTTCCCACTTGATGCTGCGTATGTATTTTGCGTTGCGTTGGTATGTATGTACTGTGTTAACTCATTACTTTGCAAAATATAATAAAATTAATTCACATCACTTTTCAGGTTCAGTTATGAGTATCAGTAAACTGGTTTTTTATTTTTCATTATTTTACATCATAATAATTTCGAGAAAAGATATATTATTATGTATTGCCATTTCATGCATCATTATATTTCTGTTACATTACATAACTAATAGAATTCGTGAGACAAATCGATTACATTGGCCGTTGCAGTGTAAACGCACTGCTAGTATTAGCGTGCTATAATTTAAAACTTTTATTTATATTGCCGGTTTACTGGGGTACACGTAAGAGATGAAGGTAAATATACAGCTAATAATGCTGAAAAGTGAATCACACGAGACGATGATTATTTAACATACAGAACTACAATTATCAACATTCAACAATTTAACATTTCACAATTGCTAATTGCTATTATTTAGCTATTTAGTTCTACATGCAATTAAACCATTCCACTGCCATTGAACTTTCAAATTACCGACCATTAAAATTTTATATGTACTTACGATGTGCACAAAATATTTAACTAACTATTGCAGTACATTCACTATATTATTATAAATTGCTTTTATGTCTGAGATAAGAATAGATAGTCAGTCATAGAATAGAGCTGAAAAATCCATACAATGACATTAAAAATCTGAATCAATCTGTAATATATAGAAGTTTTAAAGATTAGATTTTTACATATTTATCACGTGATAATTACATAGTAAATATTAAATACTTGTCTGAGACTGAAGTACATGCGTAGTTTGCGTAGTTTATTTATATTTGTCATTGACGATTGTCTTTTCCAAACGTTATAGAATTATATTGGTAGTGCTTTAGTTATAATATATCTCATTTAAGGAACTCCCAGAAAGCCCTACCGTAACATGGGCTTCCATCAGATAACAATAATCAAAAAAATTGAGTTCAAAATTAATAATTAAGAAACAGGTACTTGTTTCCACTTCAAGTCAACACACGAGGCGATTACAAAATTTGAATACTTTTCAAAACAATCATAATACTTGGCATTACCATTACGATAATCTAAAATTCAAAGTGCAGTCACACGCGACCAGTTAAACAGACGTCAGAGAAAGGACTGCACAGTGTAGGACACTGCCACAGTTTTAGCGCAAAATCACATGCGATATCATAATCATAATAAATGGCTACAGCTACAGTCGTTTAAATATAGTAAAATCTAATCTGAATAATTAATAATTGTGCCAAAGCAGTAAACATAAGTCTAGTTGGAGCTGTAGGCATAACAGTTCAAGCTCGTGAAGCAAATCGTATACAAGACAATTAAGCATTTCTAATAATGACTCTTGACATGCTAAAATGCTAATAAATGGAAAACTTTGTACAAAATTTAAATCAGGGGAAACCGGGATTAAACGATCGTTAGAAAATACGATTGAAATTCACAACTCCTTTAAATATTCCGACTGAAACAACCAGCAAGAGAACAATGTCTCCAAGGTCCTTCTGCGGCCACCTCCCATCCAATGCCATTCGGATTGTTCTTAGAAACTCCAAGCCGCTTAGCTAAACTGCAATTGAACTTATCTCCAGTTTTCAATAATGCCCAGACATTGCCATCAGGAGCCAACGATATCTAACAAAAAAGAAATAATAACGTAAATACAATCAGTAAAATTACTTTACTGACCACCATTCTAATCTTTCTGCTCTAGTTTTTAGTACGTACGTATTTTTATTTCTTTTAGCCTAACTTTTCAATGACACTCTTGTAGATCTTATATTAATAATTCTAAAAATTTAATACAACCTGCAGGACTCCGTCGCATGCTTTCACCCATTCTCGTCCTTCTGGAAACACTGGCTGAATATCCGCTCTTCTGTACAGTATATTATTAGTACCTAAAGCCCAAACTCCGGCAGGTCCAATTTTGATTGATTTCAGTGGCGATGATCTCGGGCGATCTAACATTTGCCAACTGTTTTGGTATCGAATGTAAGAAAATCCATCTTTGCCGATGGCCCAAAGACGCTGATTAAACCAACCGGAAATACTCACCTATAAAAGTGTACAAATATAGAGTATAATATTAATATTAGTTACATTAAATATAAGTAGGCAATTATGTGTCATTAGTCATTAGTTAGTAATGATTAAGCTCACAAAGGGCTTGTCACTGGGTATTGGCTCCCAATGTGTTCCAATCAAATTTTCAGGAGTCATCCCACATCGGATCACTGCATCACCATTTTGGGAAATGCAAACTACTTCCCATTCACATTCTTCGTTCATCTTTAATATTTAAGACAGTTATATTCACAGAAAAAGCTATAATTTATACCACCATTAACATTGCCACGGCTTTTTTACCTGAATACATAAGTCTATCATTTTCATGTTGGGAAGAAGCTGCCAAGGACCAGAAGTTGTAAACCGACAGATGCGCTTCCAACGTCTCCGTCTCACGAAATCATTTAATCTTTTACTGGCATGATACGATGCCGGAAAATCAATCGCGTATTGCCATCCTTTCTGATCAACTCCTTCTTTCAGATCATAATCCACTTCCCAATCTGTTGCCTAATTAAAAACAATTTAAAAATTATAAGCAACTAATAAGTTAACAGTTACTAATAAATACATTCAAATATAACATAAACTGATCAGAAGTCTAATAAGAAAGTAAGTTGTATATAAAACACGAAAATTTATAATACCCAGCTCCATTGACTTGAAGGTAGTTTCATGTTATCTTTTTCTTGGGGAATACGTCCAGTTTCATCAGTCCAAGGTTGTCTGTCAGTAGGCAGTCCAACAGGGCCAAATCCGGATATTGGATTCCAGCGTTGATTTTCATAGATGTAATAACTTTGCTCGTCGGTAACAGCATTGTATTCTCCTTCAAAAGTAATACAAACATGATGACTTCTGATCGAGTACCATGCAATCATGCATAGCTACAAAATACTGTTACAACAACAATAAACGAAACTAAAGAAATCGAATGATGACGCATCAACTTCTTACCTTCCACTTTTTTGGGGGTTTTGGAGTTTAGGGTGTACGCCCATATGCTAAGATCGTAACCAATTCCCCATACAGAGCCATTTGAGGCGGCTTCCACTTTCCAAAAATGAGCTGGGACAGGAGCAGTTATGAATTCGACCTGTTTATTCTCATCTCCAACTTTAGGGTCATACCTAGATAATAGGTAAAATATTCAGAGAATTGATTACAGATAATTCCATTTGTATTTAAATGATAACGAAAATAAATGTGGACCCGCTGTACCTGACACTAGTGACACTGACATCCCCAAGGACAGTAAAATGTGTAATCAAACGAGGCAAGAGACGGTGTTTATAACTATAAATGAATTTATGCTTTGCCATTACAGTAGTCACAAAGTAGGTATCTGTGCATTGAATTGCGATAGAATAGGAATTTCCAGGCAGAAATGGAAATACTCCATCTCTCTCTTCAGGTCCCCATTCCCCTTTGTCTCGTGTGTTTCTCACAACGTATTTATCTGGCAACCGCGGATTGAAGTGAAAAGCAACCAATTCTCGTCCATTTAAGTTCAGAGAAAATCTCTCCGCATTTGCAGGTAAGGTTACATCCACCTTTACTTCACTTCCGGGCAGAAAGCCTTTAATTAACGGGTGATGGAGCTTCAGATCGTCGTTAGGTAATGGCGTGATAACATCTAACTCGGCAGGAGTATCTTTAAAAAAACCACTTATTATTTAATAACCATCACAACTTACATTTTAACAATTATAAAGTAAGCTAACTTGATGAAAAGAGATCATCTATGAAAGTATTACCTGCCATCTTAAATTGTCCAGCTTGAAGAACTTCTCCATTTTGTGTAGTAAGCCAAACGTTAGCCAATGCATATTCTTCGGGAGGCTTTGCAGAAAGTTCCACAATTGCAGACCGCCATTCCTCAGTGTCTTTTTCATTACTAACAAGTCAAACAATCTCCAATTATTACAAATACTGGGAAGAAACTACTGTACAAACTTAATGCTAGGTACATATGATTATGATTTAGTTACAGAAAACTTGGTTAAAGGTATAATTAACATTTCAGTTTACTTGAATTTAAAGGACACAAAATCGGCAATTCCAGACTCAATAGAATTTCTTATCCTTAAAATGATACACATAGAAACATCGGCAGCGACTATAACGCTCAGAACATCTTGCATGGCACATATCCAGGAATTTTGCAAATTCTAGAAGTAAAAGTAGATTTTCAAATCAATGATGCACGAAGTGAATAAGTTTACATTAAAAATAGCAACAAAATTTTAAATAATACTTTGTGGAAAACTAGAGTATCGTTGTTTGAAATTTCTAGTTCTCCTGCTTGCCACATCGATCCTGATCCCTTGGAATAATGAAGCATTTTAGCCCGTACAGACTTGCTCCAAGATGACGATGCATCCACAGCATTTGGATACGAAAATTCACTTCTTTCAGCCTTTAACGTTTGCAGATCGTTCAAGATTTCTTCACGCCAAGGACCCACTTCCAAGTCTCCGTCAGATCCAAACCTATAAGTATACGACGAGTGTAAAATCGCTACATTCTAATTTCAAGATACACAATTATTTATCTTTCCAAAAATTCAGCAGCACTCACGCAAGTGACGATGCACACCCACCATCCACCCAACACAGGCTAATATTAGCAAACAATTTTTCTATGTCGTCTACAGGTATTCCTTGTGGAATATCAGGACGTATAGAAATAAGAGATTCAAGACTTCCGTTCGCATCTACAGAGTCCGACAACTCTGACACACAAGACACTTGTGAAACAGTATCCCACGCAATCCTGGGAAATGCTTCCTTCCACCCTTGACCGTGATTCTGATCTTTGCTAATACCGAATCGACTAAAAACAACATTTTCATCTTCATTGACTGCCAGAACCACCTGTAAATACACGGAAACAACAACGTCAGAATCGTCAGCACAATTCTCTATACCTAGGTAGGTAAGGACCTAATTAAGTAGCTATTACTATGTACATAATATGCAAAAATTATTGTCTTTAAGTACCTGATCCGATTTGCTGACCGAAATAGCCTTCATGTTTCCAGGTGTTGGAATCTCACTCCATTCAAAAGCAGATCCACATTTTAAAATGGCGTTTTGTAGGTCCCCTTTGAGAGCCCAACATTTTTTGTCCCTTGTTAACGCCCATAAAGCGTCTTCCCCTGCAGAAATTTGCAGTAATCCACCAGTTGGCCCATCAGCTTCTAGCCAGTCGGTACCTGTGGTATTTAATTTGTCACGTAATTAATATACAAAAATAAAAACAAAGATTATTAATTTGAAAATACACCGAACGAAATGCATCATGTTATGCGACACGACACAATCAACCAAATCCAAAAAACTACATAAGTACACCCGAAAAATAATTAAATACCTGACAGATTATTGGGTGTTATTCCTATCCTAAACAAACATGAGCCTGTCCAAGTGACGATGAAGGGGGTGCCATTAGCTGCCACACTTACTTGACATGCTTCTAATCCTTTGGTTATTTCAATATGTTCCCAATAAGAACCTTCAGGATTGATATTAGTAACTCCTGCTCTAAAATATATCTACATCACACAAGCAGCATATTATTCCATTGTTGCAAACACTTTAAGCACATGAAAAATAGCAAAAGAAATTTTAAAGGCAATATTTTAAATATCTACCTGGCCAATAATGGATACCGCCCACACACAGCAAAGTTCTGGATGAGACATCCCAAAACTACTAACGCAAACATCAATGAAAGGTTCCTGCGGAGAATAAGCACAACATA
>JABASI010001711.1:0-23259 GCA_019776505.1 Tomocerus nigrus
CACTCTCACTCCCCCTCCCACTCACATTTTGTCTGTGTTTTAATAGTGAGAGGGTGAGTGAGAGTGGAAGTTTTCCGAATTTTTTGTATTAAGAATATGGGCCTAACTTAACTACTTTAAATAATAATTGATCAATGCAATAAAGCAATTGCACAATAGAAGATCGTGTGTCATGCTATAGGTATGTTCGTATGTTGAAATGAAAAATAAAATCATTGTTGCCTGTGGTTGATCATAATGAAGTTAAACTGATGAAATAGTATTTTCAACGGATGTATTTAGGTTATTGTTAGTTGTAGTGCCCCAATCTATTTATGCTATTGTAGGATATTTGCGTAACCAATTGAATCAATTTAGACCTTGAGATTTTGCGTGCTGTACCAATACCAAACCGTTGGCATTGTGCAATTCATATTTTACATGTGTGCGTGTGTATTATATCGATTTTTTGTACAATTTATGCAGAATGATAAATATGAATTAGTCAGTTTAGCTGTTGGTAACCAACAACTGTCCATATCTAGATTGGACTCGATTTTTACTACTGTACTAGATTTTTAACCTGCCTCTTGAATCAAACGTAAATCACAGGAAAATTACGGATTTTATCTGAATTTACAACACCAAATATTATATTCACTTCAGTAGTACAATTAATTGAATGACAATAAAAAAGTATAGATAGATGCTTCATTCCCTCATTAGGCAAACCTTAATTGTAAGGTCAGTAGACAAATAAAGTGAAACTACTAAAGTCAGTGCTTAACGAAGTGTGTATTAGCAAAAAATAAATAAGTTGGTCAGCAGAAGAGGTAAATAAGTTCATGTTATTTAATTTGCGATTAATGATTACGGAGAGGAAATAGTTTTCTGATTAGAAACATAAATAGTTTTCGATGCAGTGGTCATTAACCTCCCCTGCGAAGAACTAGCATTTGAATTATGTACATGTGTGTGTAAATATGTCGTAACCCCGATAATATTATGTCAATAAATAAGTGGCTTATGCACAATGATAGCAGTCTGATAAGAGACTAAAGAGACACCTAGCTATCCATTCTTGTGTATTTGTGCCAATATCAGTGCAGTGCTGCTAATAATAAATGAGTGTTTAAGATTAACCAAACTACTTAACCACCAAACACTTAGCCATCTAGTTAATGGAACCAACTAGGTAAATATAATATGTCAACTCTCTAAAAGATACATACCTATGTGGAATGAAAAACTATTTGTGCAACTTCCATTAGATGTTCATGTTGGATTATTTCTGTAATTGTGTATCAGACTTTTTTGAATTTCTGACGAATTTGGGATTAAAAGGTTGATAGCTGATGGCGGAGTGTAAAGGTTTGGCTGTAAAATTAATTTAGCTTCTTTAGGAATGAAATAAATGTTGGCAGTATGAAAAGGATTAGATGAAGGACAAAGTTAGTTAGTACATGGATATGCACTATAGGCTAAAGTATATTATCTTGGATATATGTATGCATGCACATGAAATCATGGTATGTTGGGGCACTAATGAAAAGATTAGAAAGCAGGTGTGGATTATATTAAATTATAGAGACACGTGAAAATCTACTCGATCAAAAGTTGTCATTTGTTAATTTCTTTTCGATGGTGCTCATTACGCTAGTATTAGCAATTCAAATCTCATTAACCTCTCGCATTGTATGCGGATGTGTATTTATGCATTTAAGTAGAGTAATGATAATGCGGCAAGTAAGTAAGTAGACTAGACTACCTAATAATAAGGTTATGTGTACATTTCCACTGCTGCATCGAGTTGTACATAAAAGGCTAATAATTATTGCAGGAGAGAACTGTTGTGTAAGTGTGCATTATTAGATTAGAGTAAAATTACTTTTCACGATCCATTGCACTGTGTACCTAGTTTTGGTTGTACTATATACTTTAGTTGAAAAATAACCGCTACTTATCCTTCGTTAGAAAATGTACTGTAATTCAACTGGGACTGACTTGTAGACAAACAGTTGGACGACAATCGGACAACTAAAACGACAACTCTCCCGAATTTATTTATACGTTTGCAACACTTCAATCCGGCTACTTACTTGGGCTTTATTAAAGTTATGACTATGACAGTAATGTCCTTCTCCACTCAGACTGCCGGATTCAAAAAGAATGAAAAGTAGTAGTAATACTATTCTGTTTTATGTTCATGTGAATGGGCCGGGTTCACCTTGTCTGTCTTCAAATAAATTATACAGGAACGATTGCAACTTGTCAATCAAGTCCCAGCTACATAGCCTATATTCGCCAATCATGTCTTCCAGTTACAATCAGTCTTTCAGTCCACTACTCCCTCCCTAGTCAACCCCAGTCCCTCTCTACCTCTTATTAAAGAAATGTTGGGTGGAAAGCTTTATAATAAATATAGAAGTTATGTGTCTAATTCCTGTAGTTTTACTTCATCAGCTATATACTATAGGTATACGAATATTTGTATGAGCAATAATTACTTTTGTTCATTCAGAAAATACAACAACATGACACATATTCACATAATAGGCTATCCAACGGCTTGGAAAATTCTGAAAGTACATGACAGAACGTTCTATGATGAAACAATACAATAATGTAGCCCTAAGGTGAACTAAATCATTCATACACGTGTGTGTAAGAATAATTTTGTAATATAGGACAACTATTATTTAATTCCTGAATGTATCAAAGTAAGAGAATGTGTAGCTATTTATAAAGTAAATGCGGTTTTTTCATTCTATTTTAGGGATTTAGTGTTTTTTCCTCTCACTTGGTGAAAATCAAAATTAAATGAAAGTAAATCATGAAAGAATAGCCAGTTAGCTACGAGTCTACGAGGTTTGTGTCTTAAATTATTAAAATGATGAACTGAAGTAGTGTAGCATATAGTGTACCTGCACCTTATAAATTGAAAGAGTTGTTGAGGAGTTGGTTATAGTTGTCAAAATGGAGTGTGAAATGTCGAAAGTGTAGGTACGTACATGACCGTAAGGTCGTAATTAGTAAAATGTAGGGTAGTAAATTTTAAGAATTTAAAAGAACTATATATTAATCATCATTAATTGTGTTAACTGTCATACATGATGAAGACAACGGAGGGCTATAGGACATTAGCTCCTCTATTAATTGCTGTGCTATAGTTTACATTTTACATTACGTACATGCCTCTCCTAACATTACCATTATCTTTACGAGCGAGCAGAATTTTACAATTTTTATGGCTTTGCTCTAGTCATTTTCTCATTGCTCAGGCTAAATTGCTTTGCACACACACATTCACACACAACTTACATAAGTTAGCGTTGCTAACACTAGTAACGGACTATTCTTATATAGAGCTACTATAATATACAGAGCTAATATTTATAGCCGTGTATTCGGCGTATTGCATTTTCCTCGTGTCGGTATACAATTGTAATTAGAAGAGTGTCTGTTTCGCACACTATACATGTACGCGTATTTATATACCTGTCTCCATTGGGTTTCTACAGAGGATATATACAGTGGAAGAAACACGGCTTGAACTTGTGTGTCTTTGCTCAGTAATAAGTAAAGTACAAAGTGGTAACAATATGATATCACAAATTCGCCAACTCATCGATTCCTCTTTCATTCCTTTATTTTTTGAAGCCTACACATGCAGATCTATCCCTTCCAAAGGATCCTATACGCCAAATGGGCAAATGTGAATGGTCATGCTGAAAGCAGAGTTGTTTGAAAGTAAAAACAGAGCCCTTTGTGAAAATGACTTTTTTCCCTATAGCATTGCTAATGGGATTTCTAGAGAGAGGAATGGGAAGGGAGAAGTGGCGTGGACGAAGGTTGTTATGAGATTATGTCTTCATGAACGGCCTCCATCGTAGAAAGTCCATTCCTTCATTTTTATTATTCATCGCCCATAACTCTCTCTAATCCTGACAAACACACATGCACTTCCCTTATACAAAATAGATGGAAGAGGCACATAGCCACACATACTACGGCTATTTTATGTTTCTCTTCGTTCATAAACCAGGCCAAGCTATTCTACTTATGTGCTTCACTACATAAGGCCTTACCTTACTACTCTCTACGTAAATCTAGTAAATATTTCGTGAAAAATGCAGACTATTCACCAGTCTCAATGAGACGGCTACCGTAGTGGTGGAAATGTCGCAGGGACTACAGCAAAACATGCAACTACTTATCTCTAAAATAATTATCTTTCATTCAACTTCAACGCGCTTTGGTATCTGTACTAAAGCAATTATCCTTTATCCTTCCACTGTTGTTTCACCAGTGCTTTTTACAATAGGCGGTTCTCCAACATTCGTGTCCCATATTATGATTGATCTGACTTTCCTATCAGAATCAAATTACTTAGGATTATTTTGCATCCAATGCATTGCTCAAGATTCACAGATTTAGTGCATTTTACGATGATGATATACATAGTAATGATTGATCTGACTTTCCTATCAGAATCAAATTACTTAGGATTATTTTGCATCCAATGCATTGCTCAAGATTCACAGATTTAGTGCATTTTACGATGATGCATGATATACATAGTAGTTAGTATCGTTGTTGTATATAATATTATGTAGGTAATAATGCATTTTGTTTTATGCTGCCTATGATTGGCATGCCTGTAACTGTAGGTCTCTTATTACTTCTTAGCTACAAAAGTACAAAAGTATAACACTTTTAACATGTAAATAATAACTGCATAATGTCAATTCCAGCAGAACTGACGGTCATAATTATAGTGTCTTACAAAAAACCAATGTTTAAATTACCCGTGTGTTTTACACAAGTAGTGAAAATTATCCAGGTACATTTTGACTGGTTTGTACCTAATAAACTTTTAAAACGCAATTGAATCTGTATACAAATGAATTTTAGGGATTTTAGGTCTGGGAGATAAAAGAATAAAAAAAATTGAATGTATTATTTTGATCGTTACTACGATTATAGGCCGTCTGAAGTCTGATGTATAATGTTATATTAATTTGAAAGTAATAAATTAAGCAGATAGTAGTGTTGGTACTTAATGTGTAAATCCTGCATTTTTTTGTAATGCATTGCTTGGTATTATTGTCTCCAGTATGAAAGGCAAAGTACAGATATGATCAGCAGACAATGGAAAATATCCCGTTTCGACTGCAGTTAGTAGTCATTGAAATCAAAGAATTGGGTTAACCAAAAGTCTAGTGACGATTAAAAAGATACTGGAAGTTGTTTCCTGGAATTAGTGATAAAAGTAAAAGTTTAGGGAGTTGAATAGGATGTGTAATGTGTAGCTTGTTGTGTTGTAAGGAAGGAGAGTATATCATGTGTTGACACTAAAGCTTAGAAAATCAGTAGAGTTTATGGGATTATTTAAATATTGCATTGGATTGTCATATTGAATATGTTGTAGGAGAGAGGTGATTTAAGACAAGTAGAGAAAACATGTTGTGTTCTGGTTTCCTTTGTAGTTCAAAGTTGGAATTATTTTATTTCCTTTTCCCATGTGCATGCAGATGAAAGAGTCTTTCCTTTTCCTTTCACCACACCTATGAAATGGTCCGTAAGTACAAGTTATAATGTACATTCTGTTTACTATGTTGTAGCGTAGGCTATTATAGGTACAAAGTGGAAACTAACATACATTATATGATTATATTTATATAACAACATTTATTAACGTGTGTACATAGTTTACTTAGGTAAACATGTATACATTGCGAAGCATATTATGGGCTTTCCTTAGTTTACCTCTTTGCAAACTCAGAAACAAGCATTATAATCTGAGGTATACGTACATAGTGTAAGTCAAGGTAGCCAAAAGCTAAGCATAGCACCACTACATACATTTATAGTGCATTAAATAGACTTCCACTCACCTTACAAACGGATTGCATGACACGACAGCTAAAGAATAATATTATGGGGCTTTGGCTCTCTCTTGGGTGAGCTACATTATCCTACTACTAGATTCTAGGTAGTAAAATCCATTTTTCTGTTGTATAATAAATATTAGTGATGCCTAAGTAGTAGTCGTGGATGGAGCAATAATGCTATGATTTTTATGTAGCGTAGCTCCAAATGGCAGACCCTTATGACTAAATTGGGCAAGGAAGGGAGCTAGTCAAAAACGTAGCATTTTCTCCATCGGAATGAAAAGTAATTTTATATGTGGATTTGAAAGCAGGTGCGTTTTTGCGTGACAATTTACAAGTCGTACGAGACGACGGACGGCTAGTTACAAAGCTAACTAAGCAAGGGATATAATGCGCATAATAGAAAATGCTTAATTGAAGCTATAGGACATTCAACAAAACAGCAGCCCCTTCCTCCTCTAGAACTTACTTTTATAAAACGACTTGAATGATAAAACTTAATGATGTAGATAAACATATAGCTGTTTCTTTGTGGGAACAAAGCTTTTGAAAGTAAAGGGAGCTGATGATTAGTCCGTTGATTTACTTGGAAATGGCAGGCACAGTTTAGCGTTCAACCCAAGTTTCAATAACTTTTTCAAACCGTATAATTTATAGCATTGTTTATTTCGTCCGTAATTCCACTCACTCTTTATTATAATACAACGAAGCACTCTACGTAAACTCCTATGCTTTTTATCTACCAATTATGTTTATTGATTCTTTCTTTCAAGTTGAAATGGAGTTTCGCTCATTTGATCCCTAAGTGCAATTACTACTTACACAGCATTAAATTCATAGACAGCAAACCTAAATATTAAAATGCTTGCTCGCATATATACGCAGTTACCAGTTCAAAACTTCAGATTCTCATCAACATTTTACTACTACATGCAATAAGGAAATGAGTTCATATTATTATTCTATGTATCGTGTAAAGTAAGAGTTTTGCTACCCAAATTTAAGCTTTTACTACACACAACTGCTATCGCTTTTACACGGTGCTTTGCTGTCCTCATCAATTTATCAGAATAACAAACTATTTTTACATATACAAACTTTCGACGTTCGACAGAGCTACTCAGTTTAAAGAGTTTTCATTGGAATTGGAATTACGAATTATATAATACAGTCGACAAATCGACGAAGCAAAGTAAAATATTCATAAGTTTTCACATGATAAGTGATTGATAAATTGAATTGGAACCCTCTTAAGAAACTAGTCAATGTATTTAAATAATTAGCGTTTTCACGACGTAGTACTTCTCGCAGCTCGCTTCTCTCTCTCTCTCTGTCTCTCTCTCTCTCTCTCTCTCTCTCTCTGTCTCTCTCTCTCTCTTAGCATCTCGTCAATTAGATGTTAAATTCAATCAGAGAAATAATATTGCAACTATCTTAGGTATGTATCAAGTATATCTTATACCTGAACAGTAGCTTGTATCACATGAAGTTTTAGCCAGCGTATTTTGAGGTTCTACCAAACGTTGACGTGGAGTTGTTACAGCTTTTCAATGTAAAATAAGTGACGATAAATTTAAAAATACAGAGCTTTCTCCATCACTATAATTCTTATTCTTAAATCTTTTCTCCAGTATTCTTTTTCTCCATATTTTATATTCATATGCATTAACTATATACTCCTTGGATATGTCAGAGTATTTTTGAAAAGGAAGAATTATTGCTACAAAGGTAGAATTGTGATATATTGTCAATAAGTGTTCAAGATGGTAAGGACATGACCCTGTTAAATTCAACTTGTCAATATAATGTTGGAATCATGAACTTACACTTTCTCAGCATACTTTGGCAGTGGCTTTTCTGAATGTCCTTAGTAAATATGGAATATTGTATTTATGTCTTTAAGGGATAAAAATAAGGTCTTTTCCGAGCATACTCTTATTCTCTTATAGTACTACGTACATTTTAAGGTAAAATAAAACGCTGTTGCTTGAGATTGAGTGCTGCTTGCAACCAAATGTTTTACTTGAATTTCTGATAGCTAACTTTATTTTCTTCAGTTCTGTGCGGACGACTTTTGTTGTTACTAATCGGATATTAATATACGGAGAATAAGAAGAAAATAGATCAAATAAAATTCTAGAGTAATTACCAATATTTATTCGTTCGAAAAAATTAAAATGAAAAACTCAATTGTGAATTGTGGCTATGATTTATATGAATTCCACAATTGTGTGCTACTCTCTACAGATACTCTCTAAGCTGTGGCAGTGGCAAACAATAGATGGCTTCTCTATAAATACATAATAATATTATTATTATATGGATTATGGATTGATAACTTTGTGATTCATATGCAAATAATATTCTTTCTTAGAATGATTAGTCAGTTTGATAAAAGTAGTTCTAGTTATTTTATAAAAAGCTTTACTGGTAAAATAATGTTGGAAATTGTTTATCAGGTAATTGAACTTATTTAGGTAGCAATGCTATGTAGTTGAGGAGGTATGCATTTAGGCAGTGCTGATAATAATATTATTTAGCTTTGCATGTACAACTTCTTGTCATGCTGAACAATATGTGCCTACAAATACGCTAGAGTTATAGTTCTATGTGTATAGTAGTTACAGTTAGGTATGCAGAATGATAAGTGAGTAACTAGAAAATTTATACGGTGCTTGCATGCAGACGGATTTGGCTGTACCTACATGTTTAGGGCTTAGGGTAGTAGACGGTGTACTTGCTATCATCACCTTGCATGCAAACTAGACAACTCTTTCAGAAAGTCATTAGTCACAATTTAGCCGGGTAATTTTTCTTGTGTGTTTTTATTGTATAAATCAACATGAGTAAATGAATGTGTGCAGATTTAGTGAGTATGTTCATTGCAGAATTAGTGTGAGATAGACGATATGGTTTTTCGTGTATAATTGACAAACTGTAAAGCAATTCTGGAGATAGGAATGGGCTTTACTTTGCCGAAAGTTGTAGAATGGTGGATAATAGAAAATGGTGGTTGTGTCTGTTCTCTTATTGATAAGCTACATGCTTAGTTAGTAGAATGAAAGAAGGAAAGGTTGAGTCTTTAGTTAGTTTAGTGCGATATTCACCCCTGGTTTTTGCACTCAATTAAAGTCCCAATTAAGTTGTTCTGACATACTTTGAGACTATAAAGGGATCATAAAAAATGAATGCGGGCAGAGATTGCAATCCGTAGTTTCTTGTGTGTATGTAGTTACCTCTGAGAATGGCTTGCTCTTTGCCTCCTCTCCTCCTCAAGTCATCTACGCTTCTTGTTTCCCTCTCTCTTTATTACGTTAAGATGGGAAGGACTTTTGGAAAACATTGTGATGCTATTTTCATAACCTACAAGTTCGATAAGTTTCTTCATAACGACCACAGTTTTATATCTCTTCTGTTTTGCATGTTCTTGGACGGAAATGACTCTGGAGAGACCTCTTATCTCATTCACTCCAAACTACAGTTGTAAATATGATTTTGATTGAATTAGTTTGCCCATAACGAGAACTGTAGTTATCAGTCCCCATAATAATCTTTCCTCTCTTTCCTTTCTACTATTACCACACTCTACAATCATTTGAATATGAACTGGCTAATGAACTCCACTCATTCCTCAAATCCTTATCAATGCAATTTTTTATTTCTCCGATACTTCCTACTTATACATTCAGTACGAAAGCATTGCGTGTAATAATAAATCCATTTTACATTATTTTCAACCATCATTCATGTAAAATGTATGTTAAATTATCAAAATTTCATCCGTGTAACCTCATTTTACAAAAATTATGCGATTTTGTGCGCTTAATGCCGTTACTTAATTTGTAATCAAAATATATTTTGTACGGCAACTTAAAGTAATAAATCAGAAAATTAATGAAGTCGAAAAAATAATAAGATAAGGAATACTTGGAAGTCTTGATAATTTTTACTTCTGAAATTGCCCCGTTGCATAATAAATTGTCATTTATTTGCGTCTTTATTATTTGGGTCGCTGAACCGGCATTGAAGTCACATGAGTTTCAAATGAATGGAAAATTGATATTGTAAGGAATAGTGATAATGTATAATGTTTTTGCTGGAATATACTGACTACCATTTGTATAGTTAGATATAATATTATTCTCGCATTGCACTATCTTTGTTGGTGAGACACATTCATTTAATAAAGTTGAGGCTACCGTTGCGTTGGCTAACGAAGCGAATAAGTCGCATTTTACTGTTGTTGGCAAATTGGTGTAGTTCATTTAGGAATTTTCTGTATTAAACTTTTGTGTAGCTGCTACATTATCTGAATGGTGAGTTAAATTTGTGATATTTTAAGAAATTGTGACATGTGGCAGGTAAATAGCATATTTTGATAGTCACTTAGGTATGCTAATGGGAAAGTTGATTCCAACTATTAGGGAGAAGGGGAAAAAATTATTTAGAGAGTTTCTCTTTGTGGCTTAACCGTCGGCTTTGTAAATCCATTTCTAGTTAAAATTTTATTTCTTTTGTTATTTGAAAGTGAGTGTGATAGTGTGAATAGGGTTGAGAAAAAGTTGTAGAGGAAAAGAAGGACACGTACGTATGGTGTTCAACTATAATGTTGCATTAGGTGAGTTGTGAAGACTGGGAAGGTGAGTTGTGTGTTTGTAGTTCCATACAAATGATCCTTGGCTGGACTTTCTCGGTTGGCTTAGTGCATAGAGTGAGGAAAGTAAGTGTTGGAAAGTACGGTGAAAGGGTCGACTTGGGTGATAATGATAATAAGAGGAGGGCTATATATCAAGAGCAATTTCCGCCGCGCTGTCAAGCAGGCGGTTTGGTGTGCACACCTAGACCATCACCATTATCTTGTATTAAGTGAGGACGTTATATTGCTACTTTCTCCTCCAATTTTACTTTCCTTTCATTCTATCCTTAGGTATGTGCATTAGAGAGGAGGCTCATCTTTTAGAAAGTAATATTAGAATTTGTGTCTAGTTTTCAAAGGAGAATCAGCCCAGTACTACTTACTATAGTTAGTAACAGTGGTAAGTAGTTTCTCTATGTGAGAAAAGTGACATGACATAGTGGAATAGGTTGAGTCTTTTCCTTCCATTTAATTAATATGTTATTCAGTGAAAATGTCATTGTGCGGAGGGTGAATTATATTGAAGCTTTACATACAAAGTAAGTAGTTCTAAAGTTTAAATGCCATGCTGTTTATTTCAGGTTGAACAACTTGCTAATGTATGTAGTCTAGTAGTACATAGCATTGCATAAATACATAAAGAATTTATTTAGCAAGTGCCTATTGTAATTGACAAGTCGGATGTTGGGGAGGAATTTTGTGAAGGAAGGAAGTGTAGTCACCATCACCACACATTGGCATTTGAGCACAACGAGGAAATAAGGAAATTCAGCAGAGTCTAAAGTTGTGCGAGCATTATGCAGTTGTGGGAATCGACGGAAGTTTACGAGTGGAAAGTCCAGGAGCTAGACAAATCAAGACAACTACTTTCCCATTAGCACAGTGGAAAATATTAGTGATAATAGCTAGGCAGAATATACAGAAGAGTATAGTTAAAATCCACAAATCCCATTCAGCTTTTGTGTCAAAGAATTTTGAAGCCAAGCCTCAAGAAATGGCTATCATGGAAAAAAGAAGAAAGTTATGAGAAAAGTGAAAGCACGAGTGCATGCAATATGTCCGCAGGTGAAAAGAAATCCTATGGAAAGCAAACTAAGTAAACGGAGTTATGTTATAGGGCAAGTCAAAGCATGCCAACTTATCTTCAGCTTGCTTTAGCGTATTGTTATTTTATGCTGTTAGTAAGTACGAGCACAATGCAATTCAAATCCAAAGGCTTCACCACAAATCTTAGCACAAATACATCCTCTAAGAAAAGAAATGTTGAATTTTTTCCACAGTTAAACTCCTACTTAGCTCTGCATACTGAGCTTTCATCTAAAATATATAATGTGTGTTTCGTTTTCAAGGTAATATATGGACCATCCACTCATATTCATATTAATCCTGCCTGACTGTATAACTGTATATGTGTGTAGCTAAGTATATTATTATGTTTTTGCAAGTGTAGTAAATAGTAGTAGGGCTTAGATATTTATTCTGCTCAAAGCATTTTGCTATATACTAATACTAATAAGTAGTAAAAACCGATAAAAAAGCCTGCCAAACGTTGCTTTCCAATAGATTCCATTCTGTGCCAATGCCAAAGGGAAAGCTAAGGCGAGTCTCCTCAATCTCTCAGCTGAAGAAAGCCAAAATCAGTGCTCGACTTTTCTAAGTTTCATACTTAGGACAGAAGATTATTCTTTTGCTAGTGGTGGTGCAACGTAAGGAATAGGTAATGCTGACTGTGAGAATGATATTGCTACAGGCTTTTGCACAACAAGCCCTGGCACAATTTTTCCAGAGTAAACGGAGCGGATGGGAATTGTTGGCGAAGGTATTTACTTACGATTAGATTTCACATAGAGAGCTATTAGGCTGGAGCATTATGTGGACATTTGGAATTAATTCATGTTGCTCTATTTTGAGGTTACATTTGTAAATTGACAGTTGTGGTTGTAGATTGGCCAAGGAATAAGTCGGCAAGCTTTTGGTTTAAAAGGCGCTAAAAAGTCCGTAGCGTAGCAAATTGGCTAAAATGTGTATCTTTATTATTCAGCACTCCTATATCCTAACTAAAGTAAAGTAACAAATGTTTGTCTATAGATGCGTCAGCCATTTGAAGTGTACATTAGGATCAATTGAGGTGTAAGATATCTTGACGCGAATAATTTATGTTAGTAGTAGTAGTAAGTATACATATAAATAGTAATACACCTAGGTAAAGAGAGAGAGAGAAGTTATATAATATGGAGCCCTGGCTCGGTTGGTGTGTACTAGTAGGAGGGTACCCTGGAAAGAGGCTTATCATAGCCTCGGTCGTAGTGTGAAGGCAACAAGGTTTAGACTTGGCTTATTACTCGACAAGACTTGACTAGTTGAGACGGGAGCGTAGTCGTAGTAGAAATAGTAGTACGAGTAGTAAGAGTAAAAGTAGTAGAGATACGCGTAAAAGCGGGTAAAAAGGAGTGCGGGTAATATCATTTCCTTTCCCAGACACTACGGCACTCTTGCCTGCTTTACTCTATTTTGTTGGCTAAGAGAGAACTGGTCTGGTTTCCTTTCCTTCGTCGGTGGACCAGCTCTCTCTCTCTCACTTTCTCTCTGTCCCATGTATTTATCCTCATACTATGCATACATATCTATGTACGGTGCCGATAGATAGCCGGGTAGTGCACCTACTACACACATATACAGTATTTAGCTATGTAGGGAGCTATAGTCTGTGCCTCGACTATATATAGCCTCCGTTTACTATGGTATGTATGGCCGGTAGAAGAAATTGATCGATTGCAATGTTTCACGATCCTGCACAACCTACTTTTGCCAAATTGTCCCGGGTTCTCCCGGTCTTAGGCTCTCTTTGCTTTCCTTCCTTGCTTTCTCCTCCTTGCCCTGTTTGTTCCTTTCTCAAACGGTGCATAACATATAGGCTTACACAATTGTCCTGCATGTGCTCCTAGTGGCCTCCTTCGTTCCTTGTCAATCCTCTATTCTTTGGCGGCGAGAGCTCCGGCGCCTACATTCAGATTCTCTTTCACACTCACGCACTTTCCCTCTCACTTTCTCTACAAATTATATTCTAATCTTCTTAGCCAACTGAATCAATTCACTCAGCACCATTCCCCGCACTTTTTACTATTCCGAGATAAATGTCTACTAATAGCACCACTCTATATGCAACTATCAAAACTAAGCGACACATGTGCTACCTTACTCACAACTTTCACAACTACAGATATTTATCTGTAGTAGTAAAACGCGATACTTTGCTCCCGTTTTTTTTAGCCTAATGTCAATGTATACATAGCACGTAGTAGTTTATTATGTGTGTGATGTAGCTAATATGGACTGCGTTATTTTTGTTTTGCACAAAGCAAATGGTTTTGATGCGATTGAAAATCGTAGTTATTTTTCCTTTCTGTAGAAAAGAGAAAGTATAGTAGTAAAAATAGTAAATAGGAGAAAGAGAGAGTTAAAGGGAGAAAGTTTCACCTGCAGATGAAAAAATACAATGTAGTGTGCAGCGGTAGCGGTAGTAGTAGTCGTAGTAGAGTAGTAAGTAGTAGAGAATTTTCAGAGTGTAACTTGTGTAGCTATAGAAGTCCCTCTTTGGTTAATAATGGAATCCCTGTTTTTCCTCTCTCCAAGCAAGCATCATTCTGAGGCGGCACGAGTAGAAGCTAGTCGGACAAATAAAATATTTAGCAAGTGACTCACAATAGTGGCCAACACAACATAAGGCAAGACTAAAAGTGGTCTAAAGTAGAAAATAGAAAGGGGTTGAGAATAGTGAATGGATCTGTAAAACAGAGTAGAGCATAGTTTCTGTAAACTAAATATAAAGTACATACATTCTCCTTGTTCATAGTTTGTATTTGTAGTAGTAGGAGAAGAGTATGCTGGGAACCTGATCACTGCATCGTCTTCCTGTAATCTAGACGTGTATGTACGTAAATGTAATGCAATAGTACTTATATGAGTGAGGAGAACAATGTGATGTGAAGTTTGAGACTGGCTTTCATAAATACTCCTGTACATGTACATATAATGTCCTAGGCGATGATATATATAGATAGGTACGTAGTATACTATAATAATAGTAGTAGGTAGGGAGTAGTAGGGATGTGCACTAACAATAAGTAAGTAAAATTGGTGGAGTGAACTGAAGGGAGTATATAGAAAGGAGAAAGTGAAGGAAGCAACGGTCGGGAAGTCAAGTCAAACGAAGCCGATGGTGCTTTTATGAGGATCTATGTATAAATACGTAAAGCAGGAGGGAAAGCTGAATCCTTCGGACTCAAGTGGACGAAGGCTATGAGGACTAGAGGAAAGGAAAGGAGTTTTTGAGTGCACCCGTTTGGTTTGCAATCCCTTTCAAATGTATACTTAAAGGATTCCTTCACAATATTACATTGACCAGAGAGTAGTTGAGAACTTAGTCTGATTGGCAATGAAGAGATGTAATAGCCGTTGGAAAAGTTGGAGGATGTGATTTCTTGGCCGAGAAGGGAAAGAATATACAAATTGCACTCGTCTCTCTCTCTCTCTGCTGTTTGTGTGTGTGTAGAGAGTGATGAGTCTGAGAAAGGAAGTTGTTGGTTGGGAGAGAGAGAGGAGCGCCGAAACGGACGGCGAAGGAAAATCGGCCGAAAATCGACAACGAGAAATGACCAGGAACACTCGAAATGAGATGGGTCTGTTTTCTATATCTGTCTATCTAGTCTATAGCTAGAAAGTCTGGTCTACTTGACTTGATTCTTAGTTACAGTTAGTGTGTAGTAGATTTATATATTTGGAGAGGGAGAGAGAGAGAGTGGGCTATATATTTATATATTTTAGGCTGATATGTGTTTATGTTAGTAAAGGTACTTTACACTTTTTACCTGACTTGACATGGCTAGATTTGCTCTATTGTGCATTCGGCATCGGAGCATTGTGGTCTGGTCAGGTCTCCTCGATTGTCTGAAAGTAGAAGCTGGAAGTTTTGGTCTGAATGTGATCTGTCGGACTGTAAGTTGAGCCGACAGTGGGCATCAAGAGCGGTCACATCAAGTTAACTCTAACAATAAGTGAAGTAGACTTAACCAACCAGTCCCTATTCTCTCATGTGTCGCCTTCAACTGCTCCTCTTCCTTTAGACAAAGAGAAAACTCAATTCAGGGTGTCTCATTCTCTGCCATTGATGACCATAACTTACTTTGGCACTTTAGATCACACACACAACCCATTCCTATCACTCCATCTCAACTTCTTCACTCTTTTCCTTCGACTCCACTCAATCCCCTTCCGACTTTCCGACTTTCCTCCTCACATAATATTCACCAACCAATATAACCTCTGACTAGACACAGACAGTCCACACACGGAAAATCATATCTACTATTTAGCACTGATATATACTTAGAGAGTGGAGAATGTGTGTGTGCCGTGTGTAATGTGTGGATAGGCAGTTTTAGTAGTAGTTAGTCTACTCTACTCTCACATTCTTCGTCCGTGTACAAATAATTACAGTGGGGATTGGGAAAACGAAGGAACAATAACAAAGTTTCCGTCCGTCCATGCACTGTCATTAGTTCAAATTAAATTCATTCCTTTCTTACATCCAACCAACGATCATGCCACGCAATATCACATAAAATACCACTAACAGCACATAAGCTCTATTATTATACCTGTGCTCTCCTATATTATCTAATAAATAAAACAAAACCAATTGAAACAAATGATTAACCAGTGGCTCTCCTTTTCTCTTATTACAGTTGGCCAGCGAAACCCGCTTGAGATGAGCAATGTGTCTTCAAAATCGGTACTTCATCGGCCTTGTCCAGTTGGTTCTCACTTGTTCTCATGTGGTTGTCAGGCAATCGGATGCCTCGAAAAAAGTCAACGACGACGGATTGTTAGTAGAAACTACCAAAGGTAATCAAATTTAACCCTTTTATGTCGCATTACTCTCCTCCTTGACACATTTTCAAACACGACTCATCTCTACCTGTCTTTTATTATCCAGCAGATTCCATGTAACAACAATTGAACTACCATAAATCTTTTTAACTCCGTTATACACTTTCATCACCAACCTTTGAAGTGGCACTATTGCTTTCACTGAGATTTTTTTTAGCAGTGTGAAAGGGAAATATATATTGATGTGAAAATTAAGGATAGATATACAGTGACTCAGTTACTGTACTAGAGAAAGGGAAAGTGGTACCTAAGTCAATGGTTGAGCTTTCCATACTGTAGAATGGGAATGGATGACAATTAAAAAATAGTTACATCATGCAAATAAGACGTTGCTACATGTAATGATAGAAAAGGTTAGAATATAAACACGGACGTGGTGTTTATTACCCATGTGTAGGATCTAAAATTCTCTTTGTCATTTATATGTAAAATTGGCTAGAATTGCTTGGAGTGTTGTGAGGCAATCACGACCATAACTGGTTTAGGCTCTTGAATGCCAACAGTGCCTACCTAATAACCCATTATAGCTCCTACTGCAGCCTAACTGTAAGACAAGAACGCATTCTGCCTACCACAGCAGGGGATCTCTTTCGCTGACGAAAATTTCATGATTTATTTCTGTAGTACGACATGCAGCTTAGGCATCGCTACTCTCACGGGCTGAATTCCATTCTAAATGGAGAAAACATTAAACTACTTAGGAATAACACATGAAAGATTAGATTTACTGCACAACAGAGTGTTGTGTTGCTGATAGAGTGCTTACAAAAGTGAAAGCTACTGTTTGACAGTTAAAAATGTATTTAATGATACTGTGGAACATTAGTATTGCCAAAAATAATTCCAAACAGCAGCGAGACGAGGGAATATTGAAGAAAGCAAGGCATAGAACCATGTGCTATGCCATGTGTGCCTCTAATAATACAATACCTAAATATCTATAACTGCTATACATACATGTTTACCTACGATAGTATACATACATACTAATCTTTATATCTTGTATACATATGCGTTTAGCAATTTATCTAAGCTGGAAAGAAACCTATTACTTTTCTAGCAACATATTTATAGCACACATAGTATAGATAGTTTGTGTACTAGTAGTGTAGGCGAAATATAGCTAATGCCCTTCAGTCACTACAAGTCGTAGAATATTTGTACGAGGTAGGTACACAGAGTTTTGGATGTAAAAACTGAAACGTAAGATGTAACGATCTATCGTAATGGTGAAAGTATACAAATAGACTAACATGCCTAGTAAACAAATGGAGTGATAAAGGGGCGCATATATATTCCACGTATATTATATAGACGCTCCTACTACTACAACTACTCCTATAGGTTAGAACGTTTCTCCAGGAAGCATTGTCGGCATTTGAAAAATGGGAAAAGAGAGCGACAAAAAACTTTAGCCTAAAATCCCCTGGACAGAGTTGAGAGATAGACACGACAGACAGACGAATGAATTCCCAGTCCGATTTTTCGGTCGCCGTCTCTGTTTCCTTCCTGTAGCTTTTAGCATAGTAGTTATATACATTAGGAAGCTTAGAAAAGAAACGTAGAGCAAGAGAGGGAGAGAGAGAAAGCAAGAGGAGAGAGAGAGGCAAAGAGAGCTGTGTATTTGTAGGAGAGAGAGAGAGAGAGGATTGTTCGTGAAGGCAACGGGAGACTGCTTACATTCTTGCAGAAGGCAGATCAGTTTTCTACTTTCAATCCTTTAGCTACTAGAACAGGCTCTTAGCTCTTTTTTCTTGGAGAAACCAACTGGAGACAAAGTACACTTTTCTCCAGTCCAGAAGCAAACCAATATTTTCTCCTGAGTCGTTTATTTCATTACTGAGTTGATGCGATGCCTGATTTGAACGTGTCCTTCTTGTTATCATGGTTCGTTATAGCATTCGCGCTTGTTTAACTTTGTACGAACTTTATTAGATTGGTCGTAACATAAAATAGGTGCTAGAGCCACACAGACTGACTACTACAACTTTCTTGCTTTCTCTCTAACATTGTAATCTAATACTTATCCCGACTATAATATATCCCACTCCCCATACTAGTACAGACAGTCTCTATAATTTCTTAGATCTCTATTTTTACGTCGATTTTCTTGTTCGTCTACTAAGACTTACGTCCCTGTGTACAAATATACGAAAGAGAGTCTCCTTTTATTCATTGGCGACGAGACGAAATTGATTTCATGTGAAAAAACAATAATACTGTATGTATGTAAATATTTTCAGGATGGGTTCGAGGCATCGTGGACAAAGCAGCAACAGAGAATGCAGAGTCGGTGGATTGTTGGTTTGGAATTCCGTACGCTGAGCCTCCAATAGACTCACTCCGTTTCCGCCATCCGCGTCCGATCAAGAAATGGGATAAAGTAAAAGACACGAAAGTGCCGCCGAACTCCTGTCCACAAATCATTGACACTCTGTTCCCTGATTTCCCCGGTGCTGCCATGTGGAATCCCAATACTCCCCTTTCGGAGGACTGCTTGTATCTTAATATCGTCGCTCCCAGGTACACTACTACCGAACAATAAAGGCTCTATCTATATATAGTCTAAGTGTGCAGAGAGAGGCGCTATTTGCTACAGACATGCACAGTGTTAGGATTTTTGGGAGAAAGAAGGTAAGTTTTGTAGTATAGTAGGTCACCTTGTGTAGTAGATGAATCTTGGGCTATGTCAGACTTTAAATTAAAAAATGCACTGGGATTCTGGCTACGTGCAACACTTAAACATTTACTACACGAAAGTTATCTTGAGTTGTAAGCTTTCCTTCAATTAGGGCTCACCTTACTTTTATGTGTTTTATTTCAATTTCCGATCCACAATACATCTGGGCCGTAAATGTAAGTCTACTGGAGAGAAAAAGAGCGAGAGAGAGAGAGCGAGTGAGTGAGGGAGCGAGCGAGCAAAGAGCAAAGTTATCTGGGCCGTGTCTTGTCTTGCCTGGCTTGGCCATCAGAAAACAAAGCCATAGATTCCTTCAATAGTTGTACAGTGTGAATGACCAGAGGAACTGGAGCAGCCTTCCTAAATGGCACAATAAAAGAGTCCATAACTATACAATAACAGGAACGGAAAACAAAACAAGGCAATTCTGGGATTCCCTTTAGATTTTACTTTTCTATTCTCTGCTCCATATACGACTCCTTTCTGCTTGGTCAGATTGTTTGGAGTAAAAGAGTGGATGTAGCATTTAGAGTCGCTGCTGCCGAAATAGAAAAGTACTACGGAGCGAGGAAGAAACACGCTCACTCACTATCCTCTCGCTCGCTCTCTCTCTCTCTCTACATAGTTAAATTAGTTTACTTGAGTTTATGTGGGAATAAAATGGATTTTCAAGTGCCAGTTACCCGCTCAGATTTCAAGGTTAAATTATCACAATATCGTCATCCGACCGTGACGTAGCCTTCTTTTTTCGTATTATTAGAATAAAAACATGCAGGGATTGAAAAGGCAGATTCTTTCTTGGCCATGCATAATGAATGATATATAGCTATTATGTGTATGTTTGTTTATTTGATGAGGTTTTGATTAGTTTCTGGTTTTGTGATACAGACCACGACCTCACAAGGCGGCGGTGATGGTTTGGGTGTACGGAGGCGGGTTTTACTCTGGAACTTCCACGCTGGACGTGTACGACCACCGAACTCTCGCCGCCACTGAGTCCGTCATCGTCGTGTCAATGCAATACCGAGTTGCCTCTCTCGGTTTCCTCTTTTTCGGTACGGCCGAAGTACCGGGAAATGCTGGGCTCTTTGACCAACTAATGGCCCTCCAGTTCATCAAAGATAATATCGAACGCTTTGGCGGTGATTCGGACAATATTACATTATTTGGAGAGTCTGCCGGGGCAGTCGCCGTCTCTCTTCATCTTCTTAGTCCGCTGAGTCGCAATCTCTACAACCGGGCGATTGTCCAGTCAGGCAGTCCTACCGCCAACTGGGCCCTTATTTCTCGTGAAGAGTCTATTATCAGGGGTCTACGTTTAGCCGAGGCTGTCAACTGTCCGAAGGACAAGAACAGGTAATTCCTTTTATCCTCTAATTATTTAATTACCTTCTCTATACTGCATAAGTTTGCAATATTTGATCTCCGGGCTTAATTCCTTTTCCTTTCGATAACTTGCTGCTTCAAACTACTTACATATAGGCAACTACCATAAGCACTCATTCAATATGTTGCCATTGCTTTCTCCATTATTTACTAGTTTTTTTATATACAGATTAAAACTACAACTGCTGAAATCAATACAAAATGAATCTTCAGCATATTTAGTCAAATTGCCGTTGCTGGTAGTTTACCCTATCTGACTGGTATGGATAAGGGAAAAAAATTCTAAAAGTTCCAAATATATAATGCCTTTTCCTTTTGACAAAATCCCCATGCTTTCACTGCGGTGAAAGTAACTTGATCCGTATGGTCTGCGTGCAAGTATTTTTCGAATGGCAAAATTGCTATTTGAAAAGGCTAATATTTTGTCATACAGAATTACATCTGTGATAGCATGTGTCCCTTGCTACTAATTATCATTAAGCTATGTCTAAAGTGCAATGTACTTAATATCTCATCTACGTGTAGAAAGAGAAAGACAGAGAGAGAATCAAGAGAGGCACTTACGTTAGCTATGACTAAAAGGGAATTAAATGAGTGGAGGATATACCACTTTGGGGAAAGGAGTGCAAATGAAATGGGTCTTTGATGATATCTGCAGAGTTATAGCACTTATTGTTAAATTAGCTGATATTACGTGATATATACTTTTGTCAGTTTGCCAAACATTTTGGGCTCTCGACAAGGTTAAAATTCATTTAGTAGGTACATTACATAGTAGGTAACATGGAACGTTATTTGGCAATGGCGTTGCTTCTGCTTTGTTATTGCTGTGTCAAGGCGGATGGATATCTTGCTGAGTAGGTTGACTTTGGTGTGAATTTCAAAGCGGGAAGGGTCACTATTCTATGTTATATTAGATCTTGTGAATTGTAACCCAACGGAGAAAGGATAAAAGTTAATATCTTTCAAAGTCACCACAGTTCAAACTATTTTATGGTTCCTAGTGCACATTATTATGTTCACAAAATATACAACTATTTCTGCATGGCATGAGATATAGGCAATATATTCTCAACGGGAATAAAGCAAATAATAATATTACATGCTATAATATGCTAGTATAGTGGTGATTCCGATACACTGCTGCATGCTGGTGCTGATTCTTAGTAAAGAAGGTTATACAGGGTGACACACCACAGAAAAAACGCATCCATACGATATCCCTAAAATTTACATTTTCGTGGAGGTAGGTACCTAAAAAATAGTAATAACCTTTAAATGCTCCCAATACGTTGTCAATTCGTGCCGATTCCTTCTTGTGTTTTACAGCGTTTCTGGTGTGATATTATTACAGCATTCAACATTCTCCCGTCGATAGTCAGAATTACTAAATACCATGCAATACAGGGTTAGTTGTATTACATATGCTGAGGGAATAGAAAAAGTCTGATTCATGTGGCGATTGGCCTTGCAGGGTGAAATGTTGTTTAAATGGTGAAAGTGAAATGAAAATGAAGGTTTGCTGATGTATCACCCTGTAGTAGCAATGGTTTTGTGTGTAAGTATTTATCTTCCTCAAATCTCAATTGTTTTCCTTGTGTAAGGATTTGAATGGAGTTTATAAGCGAAGATATTCATAGGTTCATTGGGAAAGGGCATATAGAAAAGTAGTATGTATGTAGTAGTATTGTATACATGTTATTACAGAGCTATGAAGGGGAGTTGACAATGCACAAGACACAGCTGTCCCAATAGAAAATACAATTCATATTTAGGGAAATGATATTATGGCTGTTGGACGTAAGACAAGAGTATAAAGTCGATTGCAGCGTATTTCATTTCGGTTTCTTGTTTTTAGGGAGAGAAAAGATTGTAGTAGTATGAAATAGTGAAAGTGAGTGTATGCCTACTACTCCTTGGTTGTGTATGAGATAGGATGTTCTTGTGTGTAGTTTGTATTTCTTGTGTCTCAGTCCCGTCACAAAATTCCAGAAATGTCTGACTGGCAGCAGGGGGCTTCTTTTCTTTCTCTGACTTACTTTAGTAAACCAAAAGAGTCGACACTATTTACTATAGGCTAAGACTGTTGTGTACTAGTGTAGTAGAATGTTGCATTGCATCTATAATATTTTGTTGTAGTCTATGACCTGTCCTGTCCTCTTGAATCCGTCCTCTTGCTTTTGTTGTGTTTAATGTGTCTTCTCTCTCTCTCTCAGTTCCTTGCTCTTCTTCTTATCTGTACTTGACTTTCTTTTCTTCAACTCTTCTGGCGTAGTAGTAGCTAGTCCTTGTTTCTTCTTCTTCTTCTTCTATCCATTGTGTCTGTTGTCTCAGGCTAAGTCGACTTTCTCTGGCGCTGCAGAATATAAAGTCAAGTGAGAGAGAGAAAGTAGGAAACTGTTCTCTTCAACTTCAACTGCCCGCCCGGACCAAGGCATTCTATTATGCATAACTCCCTTTCTCGTCCTATTTTATATGTATTATGTTGCTGTAAACGCATATTCCCACATGGGGAGATGAATGCGTTCTTAATGGCTTTTTTCCTGGAAATTTTGCCACTTGGCAGTTATTCGATAGTCTTGTACTTGTGCTCTTCTCTTCTTCATAAGTACGAATATGCTCCAATTGTATTCTCTCTGCTCTTGACTTCACTTCCCTTCACTTCTCAACTGTTCTTTTTGGTTGGAGAAAGTGAAATGAAGTGGATAGCATTATTACTTTCCCTCTCTCTCTCT
>JABASI010001712.1:0-23258 GCA_019776505.1 Tomocerus nigrus
ACTTAAACTGGATTTTTATATATAATTTACTAACTTATGTATGTTTTTAATGCTGATTTTTAGTTAAAAAAGAAGATTATATCGAGAGCAAATAATAGTGTATCTCAGCTCATTACTAATTATATTTTATTGATAAAGGAGGTAGCCAAAGAAGTAGATAGGCCAGCAATATAAAATAATAAAGGAGAAAATTATATTGGTTTCATTTCTTAATAATGCAGAAAAGGTAGGTAGTGGTTATAGTCATTGCTCACAGGACTTAAAGTTGGCGTATATTGCCATTAGGTATGATAAAACCGACAGAGGATTCTCTAATGAAGAGCTTGTTCTTTTGTTTGCATTTTCATGGGAGTAAAGTGGAGGAAGTTGATGAAAGGGCATTCTAACGAGATGTTTACAGCTCCACTAAAAACTTTGCAGACAATAATGAGCAATTGCCGTAGTCGTCATTGAAGTATATGACATAATTATTATTTTCATTCCTCTGTTGCAAGGAATATCAGATTTATGATATAAAAGGGGTAAAAAGCCAACTGTCTGATTCCACTCTTCTTCTAAAGGAAAGGCTGCGAATGAAAGAAATGGAAAGAGGAAAGACACACAGGAGCATAGTTAGCTAAAATATTTCAGTTGACATAATAATATTGCGTAGAATTTAATACTCATAGTTCTGAAGTAAACCGTGTCTCTTCACCTGTATAATTATTATAATACACTCTCAAATTTAAAAGGTCTGTTTGAGTGATAAGCTAAGTAAGTACGTTTAAGTCTCTCTTTGTCTATCCTGGAGAATAATGCTATCTGCATCTCCACCCAGTAAGCAAAGCAAGTCAAACTGAACTAATAAGAAAGATAAATGGTGTAAAGCCAATTTTCTCTCGCCAGATTAGTTTTCAGAATGCAATGAACCGAGTGTTTTTCTCCTCTTGTTCTGACTCCTCTCAAGCTTAGATCATCTTTTCAAAAGAGTGAATGCAATGTCAAGAGCCATGCCGACTCCTAATCGTTATGGCGTCTTCTTCTTCCCTCACTTCAGCTCAGCAAATACTAAGAAAACTGCAAAATGTTTAATTCTACTCGGATGTTCTGTGCAGATAATACACATGGCATTATATAAGCCCTTAATTAAATTATTTATTGCAGATAGCACATCTTCGTGCTGTGTTACTATCAGCGAAAGAACAAAGAAGAAAGGGCTCTAACAAAATCATGCAATCATTAAATGAAAGAACTAAAGCGCATTGTAATACTAATTAAGGCAACGCTGTAATAAACAATCTGTCTGAATGTGAATTTACTAAGGATATTACATTGTCATTTAAACTTTTGTCCACCACAGATATACAGTGATACCTGGAGACGGAAGATACGATCAGAAAAAAGATTCTTGGTTACAGTACTAATCCTTAAAGTCCTTATTCACTATAATCAACACTACTATATATAGTACTTTTGAACGAAACTCGAAAACTCCATGCACGCTTACTGTTCATATTCAATATTGTTGTGGTGGTGGTGGTATATTATCAAAATTATAATTTTAGCACGTCTATGTATGCTTATAAAAATAGGTCCATTTAATATATATGTACAAGCCTGTAAGAAATCAATATTGAAATCAGATATTTTGTTATCTTGGTGGGAGGGAGATATATCTGAAGCATTGTCATTTTCTGATGAACTGTATCTATTCTGTTGGCGGCATAAACACAGCTATCATAATGTTAAAAGTTTCTCTTAGCATTAAATATTTTTCTGTTATGCTACGCAGTTGTAATCGTATTTAAGTATCCACAACGACAAAAATATAGCAAAAATTCTATAAAAATTTCAATCCCAATAAGTTGAGAAGCTATAGTAGAAATGTTTTAATTCTTCTGTCTGGCGCTTGTTGTCAAAATGAAAAAAAAACACTAAGGCCATTTTGTAATCTGCATCATTTCTCTTACTAGTCTTTATAATATTATCATTCATTTCTTCTACATGAATTTTTTTTTCATGTATTTATTTAATTTGACAAACTTGGAAATAAATTCTACATAACCTACCAAACTGTCAATTCTAATAACTTTGATAATTTTAAATATTGTTACACCGGCGTACTACTTATTTCATATCAAACAAAAGATTTTTGGAAAGGACCAAAAAACAACTACGAATTATTACAATGGGCAAATAAATGTAATATTATTACCTGCTATATATTTATTACCTGTTATGTTATGAGATCATGATGTGTATGAATATGAGAATTTTCCTCTAGTTTCAATTGAATTTTATGTGAAACCAAGAACTATCCAGAAAAGGTAATATAATTTTGTGAAGTGGTTTCAGTACTATGAATTGAATTACAAATCATCGGAAGCCTTTAAAAGTCCTTCCTCAGGTTTGAACCAGTTATCGTTACTGCATGACATTAGGCCATAATATACATTTATAAGCAAATGTTAGCGATTATAGTTGTGTTGCTCTTTTTGTGTAGGTGTATGTGGATGTGTGTATATGTCAGCCGCCAAAATCCCATCAGTCCGGAATCCCACCACTGCACTGGCTGAAATGGCTGGTCGTTCCAACCGCTTTTGTAGGGGATTGAATTGGAATCGATATACCATATTTAGACCCACCACATTTCAGTCCAGGCCAGAATGCCACCTTTATACAACGAAGTCCCTAGTCCCTACTCTTCGCTCAAATGCGTATTTGTAATTTGTAACCAGGTGAGTGGGAGACGTAACTACCCGTAGCAGTAGGGTATTCACATAGTCCTGCACTGTGTAACTCTGTGACTTTGATAAGCTCGAATCATATCTCTACAACTGCGTAACAATATGCAGAAGTAATGAGCGTAAAGGCGCCTTCATATTCCATCATAAAATATTCTCAATAAAAGATGTAACCATGACGCCATGACAATACCTACTCGCCAACTGTAGCCAAAGTGCTAGCCAAAGTATGTTAGGGAGTGTAGGGAGTCCAGCACTCCGTCCAAGGTTTCGACTGGGAAATACCACAAGTGGGATGCTTTCTATTTCCCACTGGGAAATGTGGGAATCAAAATGGGGTGGAGAATGGGAAGTGAAGGAAATAGTGTGAAATAGAGCAAAAATTGCGAAAAAAATACAAATTTTCTGGCTTTCTTTCCCATATTTCCCTTAATTTCCGTTTTCCCAGAATTTTCCATTCCCAGGTGTCCAACAAAATGGGATGGGAAATGGGAGTATCTGAAACTATGACTCCGTACGTCCGACTATTCGTACACCACATGGGCGTTGTAACTTTGGCACTTCGAGTTACAAAATGATAGGTTTGCAAAGTGCGGGCTGAACATGATCACCTTAAATGTAAATAACTAATGTTACTCCGAGTTTTAATAAATAAAATGCAGTAACTAAGCTTGTTTCACATTTAAAGCTAAAGACAGTTGGGTCAGTACAAGGTCTGATAGTCCATCGGACTATTTTTTATTTTGTTTTCTTATAAAAAATCCCGAATATTTGACAGTTTGTAGACGCCAGAAAAGTTTTCCGAAAATTAATAAAACGAAGCGTTGGAAGGTATTGTAGAAAGGGTTATGTGGATAGGTAGATTTAAAAAATCAGAAGTAAGTTTAAATAGGCGTTGAACAACAAAGTTTAATTTTCTATGCTTCATGCTAATGATTTTCATAAATATGTTACAAGTGTGATTATAACCGCTAAAACATGCTCCTGACGAAGTAGTTACATTACCAAAATGTTCTCACATTCATTTAGTTGAAACCATGCATTTGAGCGGTTCTGAGTTTGGTTCTACATACGGCCTACATCCTCTGCGTCTGTAACACGCCAATTCTCGATTTTCACTTAAGAGAAAAAGTGCAAGGACTCCAATGTATAAAAGTTTTATTCTGTAATGTGGTGAGTCGAAATGGCTAACCATTTCAGCCACCAGTCAGTCGGATTCTGGACTGGTGGGATTTCAGCAGCTGACGTACATCGTACATCGGTACATCATGTACTGTACGGTACATCATTACATGTAATAAGAAAATAAACTTGAGACAAAATATGATACCTATTGCTTGGTATGAAAATATGTGCATGAATGAATGCTATATTATGATTGGATCGGTTTTCGAGTTCTGATCAATAAATCCCTGTGTATGTTGACTCTTGTAACGAATAAGATTTCATTTATCTGAAAAAGTTATATATTCACAAGAACATTTTTTCGAGTTACAAATTAAATTAATGATACTGATGACGATCCTTGAATTGAAGACATGAACCACACGGAGTTTTCCTGAATTACATTATGTTACGTTTACATTGTGTGTTTTATAGTATTTAATAGGTAGGTATAATAATCATTATATTTATAATATACTTAATGTTTCACATGTACTTAGGTAGTTTTCCTTTCTGCTATCATTTCACATTCTTTTGGTTTGGTTGGGTAGACAATACTAAAAATTCAAAATGAGAATTTAAAAATAAAAGCGTACAGAAAAGTCAAACTTTACTTCCAGTTAGAGAGAGACCGTTGATTTAATTATGCATCAAGTTTAGATTGTGGCAACAGAATGTCATTCTACAACTCCACAACCCATATTAAGCTTCTCAAAAAGACGGCTGAAATTACTAGTATGGAAGGATGCCAAAAACGCTAAAAATATGATTACGTAATTAAAGAACGGTCCCTTACGTTATGTGTATGTGTACCTATCCACATTTTTGTTATAGATAGCTGTAGGAGGGAGATAACAATAATAGTAGGTAGTTTTAGTATTTATTATAGAAGCTAGTAGGTATGTGTGTATGTGTGTTTGTTGAGTGTATGTCTATCAGTCTTTGCTTTGTGGTTAACTCTGACCTTATAGATCGTACATCAACTCATTCATCTATTTTATTTACGTATTAAAATTAATACTCATCAACAGCATGACTAAAAATTGTATTTTGTAATAAACAAGCCGTGTACATCACATACAAATAGTACAAATCTTAGGTAAAAAAAAGAGATGCCACTTGTAATAACATTTTCATTCGTCTACGTACTTAATTGTATCGTAACCTATTTTACCTTCACTATAATTATATGTACATTTTCTCATAATCATCATTAATTTTACATTTCGCGTCTGACATACATTGACGACGAGTCACCCTTTACACTCTAGGTAGATTAGGTTAGGTTACTTCAGAATATGTTAAAACGTGGGTGGAATTATGATTAACTTAGTTAAGACAAGACTATATTAGGAGCATCAGTTTGAGATTTCGAGAGAATCTACCGGGCATCCCGTCTGTGGAATTGGAATGCTTTTCTATATTTAAACAGCCTATACACTTTTAAACTAAATAACATGCCCTTTTTACAAAGGATAATTAATATCAATAATCTGTAGTTCATATAATCTTCATCTTAAGTCTGATTATGATGTCTGGATTCTCCTTTGTGATTACAATAATCATTGTAGATACATGTCTCATTTGTTTGAAACAAATATAATTATAAAATGCTGGAGTGTGGCTTAAATCGATGGTGGAAGTGTACACAGAATATACACAGTCAGGTAGACACTAATTACTACTCACTTACAACGTTAACAAATAACGCTAGTATCAATCGAATGAAATATGCCATACTGCTACCAAAGCACACAATAATAAGTAATTATTTAATACTTTTAGTATACAATATTTAGTCATAATATTTATTGACGTACCATACTGTGTCGCATGTCAGCTAAATCGCCACATTATAAAAAAGTAAATAAGTAGTAGCAGCCTATAGCCTATGTTACCACAAGAATATTTAATATTTATAGGTATTTTCGTAATAAATGTTTTCTTCCTTTATGTATTTATATGAAAAATTATAAGCAAAGATAATAATTGATTTGAATTAATCCGTAAACTAGCTACATTTATAATGTACTACTTACATTTAGTAAGATTAGCTGCGGAAAGGCGGCTCCAACCGCGATTTTTGTGAACGAGCCCCCTTTTGGTAGGTTTCGCTAGAATATCATTTTAAATTGAACTGAACGGCAGTGACGCCGATGTCACTCCTACTTGCTACTACTGATTCCTGTATATTACTTTATGAGGCACTGGAAAACTGGAGCACGACTCTCAAAACGTATAAAAAACGGAGAACGTAGACTACAAAATATAATTGAACTAGAGACAGATTACGAGTAACAGTGTATACGGATAATAAAGTAAATCTTTCGGAGATTCAGTGTCAGCATCGATGGGCGATGGGCAACGACGCTGATTGGTAACTTCCGGGTTTCAAATGATTGGCGTTTATCGAAGAATGTACAATTATAGAATATTTCTGTTGGCTTCCATTGTTCATAGGAAAGGTTGCAGTTGATTCTTTCGATTGAATTCGTTTGGTTGTTGGAGACTTGGGCTTATAGATATATACATTTTATTTTGAGTTCTCAGTGCTGATGAGTCGGTCTCAGCTTCCTGCTTTTTATCACAAATGTGCAAACATCAAAACATTCTCTTTGCAAATACAACACTTCCTTTCCCATCAGGGAAACACTGATATAACGGAACACGATGCAGATGACAAATTCATTTCAATAGGAAAGTTGCTTTTACGCTTGACAGTCATTTCACTCCCATCTTTCCCTCTTTTCCTCCTTTCAGAGATGAAATCGTCAACTCAGGTCCCGTTTTTGGTTTCAGTAAATATTTCTATCCAATCCGAGTCCCACGCACCGGGTTTTAAAACTTTCTTGGCTACATCTAGCGTCAATCCCAATTTAAATACACAAACAACATTGAAGCAGCAGGTCTCTTTACATTAATTTAGTAGTAATGCGATAGTTTATTTGGAATGTCTACATCATCAAACGTCTTGATGTTTTAATGGAACTGCGTTAATAAAAGGTTCACTCCACATTGTCCGTAAGTCGCCCTGTCATTATTTAAAATTTAAAAATTACATTATACATTCATGACTCCCAAACACTTTTGTAAAGTTGGTTGATTTTACAGTACCTTCAGATAGGCCATCGTCAGCAAGGGCAGTAAAGTAAAAGGTACGAGATATAGAAGGGCGGGTTGTGCTGCTTTAAACACCTCCGACGAAACAGTTGCCGTGAGAAGTCCAAGGAAATATCCAATAAGTGAACAATGGAAATAGCTGAAACACATCATACAACATTAGTAATCTAATTAACTATATTTTAACATTATTTAATATTGATTTAACTAGATTGTTTACACTTGTTATACGTTAAATATTTAACAAATTTTAATATGCTTCCTGACAAAAATATTCAACATTATTTCCATAAAGCATAACCATAAAAAATTTCTATCGCCATGACGAACCGGAAAAAGACAAGCCATAGCTTTAGCTACTACAAAAATTACAAGAGAGAGTGCTTTTCTTCAAAACGCCAATAGTTAATTTTGACAGTTCAAAACTATTCCAATATTTTTATTTTAATATGGTTATACACTTTTCTATTGTGGCCTCAAAAGGTTTTTCGACATATAATATGTACATAGGAAAATCCATACACACTTTGTAGTATTTTATCTGCATTTTAATTTTCGAAGTAGACTCTGTAGACTTAATGTTTTGAAGTATGGATGAATTAATGTGAAGGCTACTGTACTGTTCTATATTGAAACCGATATGTTCTTTACATCCACAAAATTTACTTCTAGGGGTAAAAACTTATATAAAAGAAAAGAGTTTATGTTTAAAAGAGTTGTCGTCAAAAGCTAATACGAAGACGAACATCATACGACCTAATGCATCACACTTTTTTAATAAGATGAATATTAAGGTAAAGAGTTGCATTTGCATACGACTACTGTCGCTACAATTGAATTAGAAAGGGTTTAGAATTCAGGAAATACCTTATTCGGCTCAAATGATTTGGATTTGGTATACCAAGTTCGCCCAAATGAACCGCTTGAGATTTTTTATAAGCATCGTAGCGCAGTACAAAACATAGTAGGAGTCCCGGCATCACCTACATTAGTCAAATTGAAGTATTTTAATCATTTGGGTTTCAAGACTGGAATAAACAAATGCTACGACAATGTTATATAATGTTTATACAAACTTACGATATCGCCAAGACCCAGCATAGAAAAATGACCACTAGTATAAATACTGGGGAAAACAAGTTTTCCGGGTAGTGAAAGTTTTGGAGCTTCTCGAACCATACCTCCAAGATGTAATTTACGAGCAACGAGACCCATAGGGTTTTCAGCTGGGCGTGTAGCAACCTGTTACATTATATATTATTTTGTATTATATTTATATAATTGCAAGTAGTAAGGATATATTTCTGAAATAGAACAAGATGCACTCCGCTCACCTTGACCATCACATTAGCATTAAATAAATAACTACTGAAGAAGACCCAAAAAACGTCATAAATGAGCAGTCCGGTTAGGAGCAGAGTTGACACTTTGAGGCTTGGCAACCGAACAAATGCAATGAAAGCAACACAGAGGCCCATTCCCATTGCTACAAATTATATGAAAGATACTTGTTACATCATTGGAGATACACAGTGATATAACTACGTTGCGTTAATAGGTTGATAAGAATGGCAATTGAAATAAGTGAAATGCCTCACCATCCATTAGCAGCCAATGGCCAGTCAATACCCAGACACACACTATTGTTAGAGATAATGAAAATGACATCAATTCTGCTCCAGTAAATCGTCCACATATACCAAACGATATCCTTTCAGAAAATAAAATTGCATAATTAGATTTCATTAATAATCTTCAAATAAGTAATAACGTCGAAGACATGTATATAAAATAAATGTCCTACTAAGTTATTTAAAATTATTTTTACTTATTTCCTGACGAACACGGCCGAATGATGTACTGACACATGGGAAGCAGTAGAAATGCCAATGCAATAGTTGCAATTACTATTATGAAACAAATGATAACATGTAAATTCCAACTTCAGAAAGACAACAGAGTAAGCCTAAATTATTAATTCATTAAGCGTCAGCGTTAATTACCTGCTGTACATATTGCAAAGAGCATTTGCATTGAATCGAAGAAGAAAAACATTACGAGAAGACTTATTGAAGCCCCCAGGGGCAAGCACAAGGCCTGCATGGTGTCAAGTGTTTGTACATCTGAAACAAATAGTCGAAAAGTGTCAAGAAATTGAAGTTTTCTTCCCAGTTCCACTGCACTGGTAAAATATGTGTTGAAAATTATTTGCCATTAAATATGCCAAATAGTTTTAAACAACAAATGAATATTAAGATACAACTGGTAAAAAACAGTCTAGAATTTTAAACAATGATTAGTTTTTACAATTACTGGCTTCATTATTCCCTAAAGCAGTCTTCTCCTTATCTCGTTCCCTGGATTCCTGTTCTAAATTGAGTGATCTAAACAAAGGAACAATATGGTACATTAATTATATGAATTAAAGCAAGTAGGAAATAACGCAAAATACTACAAACGTTAAATGCGTGACTAAGCATATGTACATGTACTAAATATAAAATAGTGTTATAGTTTTACCTAAAGGATCCATATACAATCAACAGTATGCTAATTAAAAATGTGGACACTCGGGATGAATCCATGATTGTATATGCCCTACATATCACAATTAAATAAAAATTGTTAGGATTCATTCGCACAAATATTAATATTTAATATTGATTTCCAACTCACCATTGGTATTCATTTGGGTTGTTCATGTTGTTGATGACACAATTTATTTTTAAGTGAAAATATATTTACGTTCCTGGTCTAGTCATTTTTCAAAACATTCAGCAGCTGTAAGAATACCAAGAAACTTGACATAAATATAATTACAAGTAATTAGGCGATACTTTTGCTTTCTAATGAACATGAATAATGTGGAACAAGAGTTCTAGCTATTAAATGAGAATTAGGAAACCAATTCAGTAAGACATTGTATGAGTTATTTTACTTTTACTACAGGGTTCACAACTATATTTGATATTGATGTTTAAAAAAAGCATTGTCAGATTGTCACTGCTCCCCGTAGCAAAATTTTTGCAAAATTTTGTTCAATGTGAGCCTTGTTGGCTAGGCATATAAACTACGAAAAACAACTAATCAGGAGAAACGATGTGAAGGATTTCGAAATATTGTATTTTAAAAAATGAAGCGTATCTTTATGCAGGACAAATCGAGGGAGATTATTTTTTGGAGATTATACAACGGAGAAATATATACTTCTTTGAACTTTGCATTTTTTCCACTCCGAAACGATTAATTTTGAAACTCATGCGGACTTTTTTTGGGAAGCCTTCTCGACACGCCTTCGTAATAGGAACGACCATCATTAAAAATATATTTTAACTTTCTAGCTCCCCAGATGCTCAGAATTTTGCTAGCAACAAACCCAGACTTGGAGGCTTTGAGAGGTTTGGACGATTAATACTTTTATTATCTGTCATTTAGTACTACTTGTCTTTAAGTTTATCCTTCTTAATTCGTTGTCCGTAATAACCATTCTCATATTATTTTAAAAATAATTGACAAAAATACATAAATACAGTCCAGAAAACCAGTGTCGACTTCTGTGGTAATGGAATTCCCAAAAAGTTATCAGAAGGAATTGTGCATTCTTCGTCATTGAGAAAACAATGAAACTGAGTGGACGTCAATAGAGATGGACATTCGGGGGAAATAGATAATCAAAGTCAGTACCTAACTGCAAATTGGTAGATTAATGTTTCTTTGCTATTCCGTCTTAATACTTTGAGAACCATAAATTTTAATAGTTGTAATGTGAAATAAGTGAGATTAATGTTTTTTGCGCTCCAATGGAAACTACACCTAAGGCATGAAGTGTATTTTTTAGTCTTTTTACTAGTATATATGTACAGAAGTAGCAGCTCACAACAAAAACACGATGAAAGTTGCCTGCTGGCGTATTAAAAGTGAGTTTGGGTATCCCTTCACGAAATGGAATAATTTTTTTGTAAAATCCCAAACAATTTATGCTATTCTTAAGCCCTTTGGTGTGTTTCGGTTAATTTTCGACTAAAACTGACACATTTTCGATTGTCGCGAATAACATTTTATAATGGTTCAGGGTTCACTATCAATCTCAACCCTCTCCGAAACTCAGTTTTGTATACGTCTATGAAAGTTGCGGTTGTTTTCACAGTGTAGAATGGAAACATCAATTAATGTTTCTAAAGATTTATTGTAAGTAAGTTTGTTACTGTTTTGACTTTGACATTGTTGCGAAAAAAAATTGTAGGAAATTTTGTAGTATAAGATCCTGCTATGGTATTTTAAAAGTTAAGTGTTATGAATGTTTCATGATTATATAAGTGTTGGTAGTTTACATAGAATAGATATCTTATCATAATCACTTCTAAGGAACAGTTACTTACAGTGCCGTATTTATAGATTCAGTAGTTTTAAATGCCTGGAAGGTATGAAACGCACATACCTAGTCAAGATTTTCAGATGTCATAAAACTGGCTATATTAATACAAAATGCCAAACATGTTATAAATCTTACTAACAAGATTTGGGAGCAGTTGGCAGTGAGTTAGTAATCGTTAAGAAAAGGAAAAGTTGAAGCGATTTGGAGAAGCTATTATATCTATTTCCTTTTCCGAAATAATATCCGATTCTCGATTTGATTCCTTCTACCCTACAGATACAATTGCAGGTGTAATAACTACGTCAGTATGGCAGTAATAATTTAACGAAACTTGTTATGAGATACTTTTGTTTCCAAAGCTTAAAACTAATATTGATTTTTACAATTGTTATATTTTGAAACGGAGAGACAGACGCTGACACTACTGAGTATTGAGTAATTGAGTATCGACACAAAGTTGGATATCCTAGACAAGCCGGGACTTAAAGCGATAAAGTGGAGTTAGGTGATGTAATGGGTCAACACTCCCAACTGATATCAAACTAAGGTTTGTAATAAATGAATGATTTAATGATAGAGCAATAATCCCAAAAGCAATGGCAGGACCAGGTCAAAATCATCTCTGACCAAGGTTGAAGCTAATGAAATAGATCTTTTGAATTCTACACTTGCTGAGGATGCGGCTTATTGAGACAATTTTGAAGAAGGTTATCTCAAATTTCGTTGCCGAACAGCATCCTTATCGAACTAAGATATAAGACGTCAGTGATTCTGAATGGCATCTTAAATTATTTAAAAAACTCACCTTTTTACTTAATGTTGATGTAAGGTAGTAGTGTATTTTATGTGTTGCAGTCTGCCGTCCATTCAGGGTCAATTTCCACCCAAATTACTACTATGTCAAGTTTTGAAATCAAAAAGATTTGCCGTTTATTCAGCGATTATAATTCATGATCTTAGCTCTGTTGATTGTAAACTAACTTTCACTTAATTTTCTGCTTCTTAAAACTGGATTGGAGAAGGCGAGTTGTGCATGAGACCATAAGTCATAAGTCACGACAATTGTCTAGTCATAGAAACCACTGAAGAAGTTGTAACTGAAAAAGTCAGCAGTAGCTTTTTGTGTGTAAACAGTATACTCTATGTGATCCTGCTGCTTCCCTGAGAGCCCGTTTCCACTCAGCAGTTAACAGTTACTGACTATAAGCAGACTTTCTAACTCAGCTATATAATCATATCAAATCATATCCGTCCATTTAATTTATAAGGTACAACGTTGTTCCAGTTATATATAACTAAAACTAACTGGGATAGTATACTGGGAATGCTGCATAGGTAGTCTACTGTTATATGCCATAGTGGGAGTGGGGGTTGCGTTGTTTGGGAAAGCAGAGGGATTATCATACTGTCTCATACATCTATGGTACATAGATATAGCTATTCACCCAAACCCAAGTCTCTAGTTTTAAGGTTGCATTGAATAGAATGGTATACTATTATAGCATTGCAAAGCCAGAGACCAGTCACAATACTTACTGATGTCGGTAGCAGTTGTAACTACCAAGTTTGAAAGTTATTATGGCGGTAATTTTCTCCGTTTATGTGTTTTCGTAAAATTTGTATCTAATTGAAAATTTTTTAAAAGTCTAAAGTGAAAAACTGCTTTTCGGAAATAATTTAAAGTGCGAAGCATATAGGCTCTCTCAATGTTATAAATTTTCATCCCGCAAAGTTCTTTATAATTTTTTGTGGAAATGAGAGCCACGTAAAATTTCTAATAGTAGTGTTAAATTGAATGTTGAACTGCTTTATACTGTTAATAATTTCGACTGAAATTTAGATTTGTTACTGAGAATGCCTTACCTGCATTAATAAATTTTTATGATATTGCAAATTATCATTTGTATGTGGAACAAATTAGACAACAAGTAGATATGGGAAAAGATGGTATAATCTGTTTCATATGATTTATTTTATTATACAGCAAATATTTGCATGCCGGTGGAAATTACATTGGGTAGTAAATATTTAGTTCGCTTTTATATGTGCACATGTAGTAGTTCACATTCATAATCACAATTATATAAAAATTAGAACTTAGTTATTACGAGTAAATTCATTCAAGTAATAATATCATTTAATTAAAACTATTAAGTAATATTTACAGTTAGAATACAATGTAGTATCAATACATCAGTAGTATTTCTAGAGATTTGGTGTTGAATCAGTAGTTCTGGTACTGTTTTGACTTTGACTGTTTCTAGGTACGAATATTTATAAAATAGAATGCAATTTTGTTGGTAAATATTTACGATGCTGCTGATGGATTAAAAAATTGAGTATTTTGAATGTTGTAGGTTTCAATTTGAATTAAGGGTTAGTATTTACTTAGTTTGGTAAATGCTCGCTTAAAAATGTTGACTGTGCTTTCAAAGAGCTAAAATATTAAAAAGTAGTATAGATATTATATCGTAATTAAGTCTAACGGTTACAGTGCTTTATTTATAGTTCGGTAGTTTAAAAAATTGGTATTAATATATACATAGCTCAGATGTAATAAATCTGGCAATAATAATATGACAAAACATATTATAACTCTTGCTAATAAGATTTGTGAGCAGAGAGTTAGTAGTGAGATAAAACTGTAGGCGACATCGAAAAATGGTTAATGGTAAGGTATTGGTGTGCTTTTGGTTTGTTTGTAGGCAGATTGAAATATTTCATTTCTTTTGTGTCCCAGTGTATTCTCGATTTGATTCGTCTACGCACGGCAGAACGGAATCCAAAGACACGTTCCTAAATCACAATAAAATGATAGAGTACAGTATCACTGTATATTGTGTGTATCATAATCCATTCTTTATCATTTTATAATTATGTAAGGTGCAAAAATATAGTTCAAAGTTTTAATCATTATTTACCTTTCAAGAAAAAAGTCGTAGGAGCTGGGAGCCGAATGCGAACGGCCATTCATGTGCAATAGGCTTTTAGATAAATAATTAGTCCGTCGAAAAGGATGCTGAAAGGAGTGATTCTTTAGCATTGTCTTTACCAGGATAATTGTGTCCAGTTTAGGAATGGATCGAACGCAATTCATTATGTCATCTTCTGTAACTTCTACGTAGTTTGAACAATTCTCCTCTTGAGAAGGTAGAGGAACTTGGCCACTTTGAGTCACCCAATTGTGCTCCTGATTAAAATGATTAATTAATTAATATTGCAGTTGGGAAGCCAGTAGTAATGAGAATTTAATTCTTCGATTAGCACAAAATATGTAGTAGTAAAAAGGTAATGTGAATCATACTTTAATTTCTTCGAGGGTAATTCTCCGACTAGGATCCTTCAGCAACATTTTGCTAATAAGGTCTTTTAGTAAAATAGAAATTTCCACTTTGGGAGGAAAGACAAGTTCGTCATGTTGGATTTTATTGTAGAGCATCATGATGTTACAATCGTGGAAAGGTACTTTCCCAAACACCAATGAATATAGAGTGACGCCCAATTGCCAAATATCAGCCATTCTTCCACTGTAACTGCCTTTTGGTGTTGCCAATGCCTCTGTTCATTATAAAAACACAAACACGAAAATTAATATTTCAAATGACGACCAAATCAAGCATTTACAGTTATTTCCTGCATCATAGACATCGATTAATTTAAAATCTTGTTACCAGTCACAAAGGAAAAAACAAGCTTTGATTATTAATTTCAAAAAATATACTAGGAGTTCTATTTTTCTCAAAAGCAATGTCAACAGGCAAACTGAAAACTGCATTTAAATAAATTGTTATTTATGTCGAGAAAACAGCATTATCAGCAACAAAAATTAAAATAAAACACCTGGGGCGATAAATGCCGGCGTTCCAGATGTGCTGGTCAACATTGCATCTTCCTCTCCGCTAAAATCATTACAAACTCCAAAGTCGGCAATTTTTATACGATCTTCATCGCTGACAAGTAAATTCGAGGGTTTAATATCTCTATGGATGATTTTTTGATAGTGAAGGTACTCAATTCCTAAAATCACATCGCGAAAATATTTCCAGGCCTTATTTTCATGAAGAGGGGTTGACGTTGGAACTTCAAGAACTTCTCCACGCTCCAACAGCTCAAATACTGCAACATCATAAATAATTGCAAATATTAGTCCTCAGTCCTCACAATTAGGGCTACGAATAATTTTGCTTTATAGTTAGATGCTTTATAGTTAGTGACACAGACACATGAAGGTGACATGACAAAAGTCATTTTAAACTGTACTTATATTACTAAGATAGTTAATATGGGCGTTGCTTTCGTCATTCCAAATTCTAATACGCAAACATAACACGCTGTGCAATTCTAAAAGACATTACAACTCAACAAAAAGTTGTTCATGGACAAAGTACGAAATATATTTTTTGTATAGAACTGAACTAAGTTGACATTTAATTAAGACACGTTATGTAGTCCGTGTAGCATCTAGCATGCACTTATTTATAATGCGATAAGAATATTCAGCATTAGCGTCTCCCGATATCCAAACCAGATTAGAATTCCTGAACTGTGCACTTGAAATAAAATGTTTCCTAGGTAATTGTATATAGTAGTACTCTGTTCTGTACTTTGAAAATGACTACTGTGTCTTAGAAAAAAGTTTTTTAAAAATAAAAATGACAAAATATTTTGCGATCAAATAAAATTTAAAATTTTATGAAAAGTTTTGATATTTTGGTTTTTGTTCCCCGACCTAATGTTAATTGATATTAACCAAACTTAATGAGTAAAACTGTTTTAGTCTTACATAATCTTCATTGTACACTAAGAGGTGATTTTTATTAAAACTCATGGGAATCTTTGACTTTTATTACGTCTAAAAGTTTGTTCAGTAAAATTTATGGTTAATCAAAACAGACAACATAACACATTAATTTATCCGGTAGAAAGATTGAAACTTCATAAATTTGAATTTAAATGTCAACGACTACCTGAATAGAGGAAGGTACTATTTATTTTACATTACAAGCAAATTGATTATCAAAACATCGGAACAAAATTTCCTGAGGGAGAGGCGGGGTGCTTTATTGAGTGGTACGATGGTACATGGGAGTAGTGTACATCTTAGGCGCAAAAAGCGGCGACAAAACTACGTAACAGTGACGGTGAATTTACTTGGACAAGAAATTGAAATGACGATGAGAAATATAAAAGTGAGTAGTAGAGAGAGAAAATAGAGTGGGTAAGAATGAATACCAACCCAGGTACAAGTTATCTTCCGCAGGATCATCAAGAACTTCCACTAGCTTAACAACATTAGGATGGTCCAACTTCTTGAGTATTGCTACTTCACGGTATACTCTCGTGAGGGGGTTTTCAACAAAGCTTTTACCAGTAGCTCTTCGAATGGGAGCTATGCGACCATACACGCCGGCTTTTTGTAAAAGTTTCTTCTTTGAAAGGATTTTCATTGCCTACAATACATAGGAAAGTCAACAATAGAGTAAAGTTTAGTAGCTCTACAGGTATCTACTACTTATACAAATATATTTACAAACACAGATAATAATAATATGCTAAAATTCAAGAGAGCCAAAAAGCTTTACACTATAAAAGGCACTTCATTGTACTTTGAAAACCTACGCATCTACTTTTGTTCTGGAAAATAAGGATGTGTCAGCACTGACAATCAAATAATCATAAGTAATTGCTACAGACTCTTTGCATATAACTATATTACGGCTGCTCTGTAGGGGCGATTTGACAGACTCTGGAAATATTTTTTGTGATCATTTAAATAATATGCAAGCCAACAAGATTTTACAAGATTAATTATTAAATTAGAGCTTGAATTCAAAAATGATCGTCATTCAATATAGCTTATTTAGATACATTTGATGCACATCTTACGGGACACATAAAAATAAAATAAAATTGTGTGTAAATTGCATAATTATGGACTAAATAACAATCTGCATAGATACGGGATGACAATTATAAAAAATAATGTACGATACGAAATTATTTTAAAAGTATTTACATAAAAAATGTATGGATCTGTGAGGGATCAATAAACCGTAACGCATGAAATATGACAAGTGGTCATCGTGAAGTTTTGCTTCTTTTCAGCAAATCAAAATTGAATATTAATACATTTGACGAACTTTTATAGAAGTTTTATAACGTTAAGTTTCATATACTATGGAAATGCTACTTCTCTGTCTTAAGATTTTATTATTTAAAAGAACCCATAAAACTGACTTTAATGTAAAATTGATTTATTTGATAGGTAATAAAAGCCAGTAGATACGCAGCACGTAGAACAAGAATTACAATAAGGTACCTACCAGTGAATTGACAATAAAGTATATTGATCTGTTCATTTTAATCTTGCTTATTGCGATGGAGCTACTTACAATACTACCTAAAGAAATCTTTTGAAGGTGAGTGTACAGAACGTAGAAAGATGCTACAATGATACAATAGGTATGTAAGTACGTCTTAAATTATATTAACGACTGCATTAATATTGCCACGAAGGAATTATTTCTAATGTCTATAGAGTAGCTTGACTAAATATTCACGGTGTTATTTGATGAGTTTATGTAATTTGTGCATAATAATTTGTCTTAATGTCTCCCTTGAGACACGTTTGTTCTCGTCTGGGTAATATATTCGTGTCTCTCTTTGTTAGCGCGAAGAATTTACGGTATGGTAATCAGAGTAACACAAAAACGCTAAGCTAACAGTCAACAATTTAACTATTCATTCCACTTTTGCTTTTGTTATTGAATTATCCCAGGACCGTGGTGGTTTAGATTTAGGGGCTCTAACGGTGTGCAGTACATCGTCAGTCAGAGGAGTCTAAAGTCTCTAAAGTGAGAGGCATTTATAAAGTAAGTAGGGGATTTTTTGTAGCGGTGCCAAGAGATTTTCCTCTTTGTAAATAAATAATGAGAAAGAACTCACGTAGTTTTTGTTGTCTTCCTCACTGTAAGCCAATTTGACGATGCCGTAGGATCCCTGTCCGATAGGCTCCTTCAGTCTGTACTGGTTAAGCTGGACATCATCCCCCACTTTCTCGATGCTCACGCGTTGAGATTCTTTGAATTTCCGTCGTCGATTAAAATAAGGCGAAGTTCCTGGCGAGGTGAATGGGGAAAATGGGTAGTTAGGGTAAATTGGTCGTCGACTTAAGGCTCCAAGGGGTCTCGTCGTGCTTGCCGCGTCGTTCACTTTCTTCTCTCCGCTGTCGTCGAGTTGTGCTGGATCAGCTGCTACTCCCCCCGTAGGCATCGCTGTCACTTTCTGAGGCATGTGCCCGGGTTCCATTGTCCATTTGAGGTCCTTCGGCGAACCGTCTGACAGGTTGATTTTCTTTGCACTTTCGATCAGAGTGGTTATCAGTTTATTTTTGTCTGCCACAGACCCAGGGCGACAGGAGGACATACTTCTCTATCCTTCCCTCGGCGTGACAATCACAAAAGTAAACAATCTTCAACAGGCTAGTAGATCTGCGTAGATCATCCTTGGATTCACTGGTGACTGACTTTCCTTCCACCTATCAAGATGACCTTCACCTTCTTTTATTTCCCTCTGAGTTGTTGAGTGCAGGGCAACCTAAGGATAGGTCGCGACCGAATGGCAACAACTTGTGCACATCTTTGGTTTGTTTTCCTTTTTTGTCCCCAAATTACTCGACATCAGATTTTCTGAAGTCTTCAGTTTGACCCCGTTTTCTACAAATATCATTAAATAGAAAGTTTTGTATTTATTTTATTAACACACCTATTTAATTTTGGTAATTAAAGTATACTGAAAGTTGTAAATAATTTCAAGTGAAGGACCCAGTTAAGATCAGCGAATATTTTTTTATAGTTTTGCTACGTTTTTTTACTTACGTACTCCAACAGATAATTTACTCAATAAGTGTACTTTTGTGTAAGGCAGCAATGTATCTAAATCTACAGTTGTACAAATTGTCTTTTATTTCACTCCGTCGTCGTCGTCGTCTGTTCGTAGTGAACATGTTCTGATTAACTGCTGCTGGCTGGAGTAGACCACGACTACGACACAGAAACAGAACTGACTACTGATGTTCTTTTCCATTCTGGCTCTTGCTCCTGGCAAGGCAAATGCAAATATCTAGCAACTATATGGTAAGTAAATGTAAATGAAGCACACGATAATGTAAAGAGCAGACGGAGACGGCCTAGACAGACACTATCGTATTCTGCACGTCTTTGAATCATATGATGTCCGTGTATTGTCTCCCTGTTACCCTCAGTGTGCAAACTTCTGCTATTTCACCAATCTCCACTCCACAACTCATTCTTTGTAGTCTTATCCTTACCATATCCATAAGCCTCATACTCATACTTGAATTGAGGTACGCTGACGGCTGACCCCAAGCCTCTTCCTGCTACTATTGACTATGTATCTCTGTCAGTCATTTTCTAAATTATCTTCGACATAATTAAGGATAATTGAGGTAATTATTTTTATTAAAAAGGTATGCACTGCCATTTATGCCAAGCCAAATTAATGCTTTTCTGAAAGAGTCTATATTTCTCCCTGATCTTAAATTGATTTGTTTGTGACTAACAAACAACCTTAATAAATCTTATGATCATCTAACAGATTGAATGATTTTGTAAACTAGCGGTAACACAGCAAGTTGTATAGAAACATTTGAGAATTTGAGATGCCTATTATGTGTGCATTTGGTAAGGCTATAACAATTAATTATGTATATCTCAAATCAGAGTAATAATGTTTATGTTATGACTTCCATTTCGTTGAACAATTTACTCAGATGACTAACTTTGCCAGTTTTACTGACAATGAGTAAAATTATTTAGCATTAATTGCCTATATACTTGGATTTGTTGAGGTTTATTTTGACTTAGGTCTACCTAGGCCGTCTAGGCGCTTAAAAATTAAAATATTATGCATTAGTATACATGATTTTTCTAGTAACCGTTTTGTGCCCATGTCTCGTTTCAACATGCAGCTAAGCAGTTTTGAAGCCGTAAATTGTTGTGTCCAAATATTATATTTTTTAGGTAGGTCAGGTCAAGTAGCTTGGTTGCTAGTAGCTAGGCTAGGACATAATTTAACGCGCAGAACCAAAGCAAGATTCCTGTCTCACACCCCTAATTTGTATGTTTGCTTGTAGTCGCCTGTAAAAATATAAGACTTAGATGTTTGTTATGTCAGATAACATTTTTACAGATATGATGCAGATTAGGGGGCCAACTTCTATAACAGTAAGTGCCATTTCTTCTGTATTTTTTTATTATATTGTAGAAATAGCGTTTACGTGCAGGAAGGAAATACATATAGTCATTTGTAGCCAGTACACACAGATTAATATCCTAAAACTTCAACAGGCCAAGAGAAACACAGCATGTGCAAAATGATGTTTTAATGGCTTTTCTCCGACTGCTTATATATGGGTGTGTTCCAAATCAGCACTCAATTTACAGGAAAAGGCAGACAAGTAGGTTCAATATTATTATTTGTCGCTTTCCTAGGAACTTAACCACAACAACGCCAAACCCCACCATAAATATTTTTCTTCGACCAAGTGAAGACACCTACAGACTTGAAAAGCTGCTTGTTGCAATTTCAAGGTACAAACAACTTACTAATGCTTACAAGCAAAGTACATAAAAAGTAGGCACTAATAAAGACATAAATATTGGGCAATGGTATGGGTTGCGTATCTTTAAATGAAGATTTATCATAATTACTTTTGTTCAATTATGGCATTTATTTTTACTGTGCTTGGCAACACAGGCAGAATTTAATGGAAAATGAATTAAGGATTGCAATCATAAGTAAGTTCATCACATCACAGCATAAGAAAATAATATTTTTGTAGGCACGTAAGGCAACTAACCCTAACCATAACCTACGCTACTACATTTCAAAGCTTCTAACAAGTAGAAATGTTATTATCTATCTGCATCTTTGCATGGCAAATAGTTGTAATGTGATTATTAGCTGATTTTGTACTTTTAACCTACGACAACGCACAGTTTTGCATAATTGCTCATATCTTCTAGCCTCTTATTTTATTTGTCTATATTATAATAATATTATAACACTAACATCTTACACAGTAGCTAATGTGCATTTATTTATGCCGTCGCGTCACAAATAAATACTACGACTAGTTTTAGCTACAGTATGACAATAACGATGAGAATATTATGCACTATTGACTATTTCGCTAAGCTGTGTCTCTAGTTTCTCTATCACTTATGTAGATGTAAAAAGAATTGCGATGCAAAGTAAAATACAATAGTAAAAAATGACGTTTGGCATGTACCGCAGTGCGACAGGGAAAATTCTATATATGCATTTTGTTTTCGCTTAAAGCCCATGAAAGGACGGAATGCAAATGAATTCATGCGTTCCGTTCACATTCACACTGTACTGTGCCCTACTTACAATTAGACTCCACTCTTGTGAGTTTGCCTACAGAAAAACAGTTTTTACAATTAAATGCTACATTTCCCCTGAACAAAGGCTCTAACCAAAGTGTCTACGACAGACAAGTGGCAATGGCACTTACAATAAATAATGATGTGTTGAAGCTGTAAACTTTAAAAGGAAAACTGTCGCAAAGTCGCAAGTAGACAATTGGAGACCCAGCAGAAAATAAAGGGAATTAGACAAGATAATTTAATTGCCGCATCCTTTTCCACATGTTAAAATCAACGGATCAAAATTTGAACGAACGAACATGGCCAATTCACCACACAAGTTGTCTATATTTCAAATGAAGGCTTTATTCAACATCGGAAATAGAAGTTTTATTAAATTACTACATGCACGCCCGAATACTGGACTTTGAAATTGAACTAAACATCAGCTAATTGATTGTCATCAAGTCTAATAAGTCTACTAAAGATTCTTAAGTCTTCATAAGCAATGCATGCCCCACTTTATAATTGTGTTATGGCTCTACGCTAGTACTACCGTCGCGTCGGTTACAGAATAACTCTTATTTAATTACGTTACAATAAATGAATTTACAACTCTGAAATGCTGTGCTACATTATGGTCTTTGTATAACGAAATAAGTAGCTACCTGTACCGCACCCATACATGAAATCTGTACAGATACAAACGCATAATTAAATCATGATTTCATGATACATAATATACAGCAATGTTACCTACTTTGATGTAAATGTTAATACTACACATATTTTCCAAATTACGAATTTCTATGTATCATTCTCTTAAATTGCAAACCTCATCTTATGTATTACTATATGAATCGTTCATTAAAAATTCTATATATCATTTTTCAAATTTTTAAAGCTAAAAGACAAAACTGTGTGGAAAAAATTATGTAGAGGTGCCTAGAATTTATAGCTACTCGTATGGAGTGTGGAGGATTACAATTCCCGTGCTGGGCTAAGCTATTCATGATTATTTGCAATCTCTAAAGGGAGATAAAAGGATAAATATTATATGATTATAATATCTCTATCTTGTTTAGTCCTCCCACGAGTAAAATGATATGATAATATTACATATATGAACTTTTTAGTGTTAATTTAAATACGAATTGGAAGTTAGAGAGAAACTGAATAAACAGAGTTGAAAGAAATTGAGTTTTATCATGACCTTGCTTGTCTTATTTATTTCATAATTTATACGACTGTTATTGTATTTTTATGTGTCGGAGGCTTGACACACCATCAGTCAGCATTTGAAGGATTGATGGACGTGCCTCTATTACAGAAATCCAGTGAACAGGAGATCCGGCAGGTGTCCTCACTGCGTGAGGCAGGAGAAATGGCCGTTCTTTGTTCTCAGTGAAGCAGCTAAGCCCATCCTGCCATTGTTATCTCAGCCAGCTCAGCCAGTGGTACTGTTTC
>JABASI010001713.1:0-23258 GCA_019776505.1 Tomocerus nigrus
AATTGGTGACATGTACCTGAATGCCCCAGACACATTTGACATGGTTTTCGACTTAATTTTAATTAGAATTGTGTAATATTTGCATGACAAATGGATCATATTATTTATACTAACGATATTAAATTTTAAATTAAAGTACTTGTGCTCTATTGCGCATATATTTTGGCAGCAAAGAAAGTTATTTTACAAATATAGCCACCTAACCAAATATTTCAAGCCTCTGTTTTAATTAAACATTCAGTTTCAGGCGACATAAATTTTAATGTCCTAATTCTTACTTCAAGGATTAAAATGCTTGGCCAATACAATTTCTAGTATTGACCTTCTTCGACTCTTTAAAATTTAATTTGCATTATCTAGCAAAGAATACAAGTTCCTTTTGAAATCTCGAAATGTGAAAGTCTTCAGAACGCAATTCAGTGCAAAACTTCAGCCGAACTAATACTATTGAAGCAAACTTATCTAATTAGCTTGTTAAGAACTCCATAATAAAATAATGTTATGCCGTTCATCATTTGGTGAAAGCAAAGAAACAATTCTGGAATGATAACTAGGAGGGAGCATGGGGCCAGGGCCAGGAGTAGTTTAGTTGGGCAAGTTGGGATTCGTCTGCATGCACCGCTTAGCGCTTGTTGCTAGAAAACAAAACCGAAAACACCGAAACTGTATGAGAAAATTGCATTTAGAATCAAAGGGTGAGCTAATCGTAATTTCTGTTTGAGAGATTGAGACGATTAAGAACTTTGGGACAAGGAGCAGAACTGAAGGGGCAAGAATCGCATGCGCCTAATGCATTGTTACTCCACTGCACTGTCTAACTATTTACATGTAATAATACGTCCTTTCTCAGATTCTCAGTCCACTCAATACTTGAAGCCCAATATGGTTACTTTAGGACTTAGGAGAACTTATAGGACTATGTCATGTAGGAATTGAGTTGAGTTGAGAATTGAGACTGAGATATCTTTTTATACTCTTCTTATATACTGCGGTCAGGGTGACCACATTTTCCAGGAGAGTAAAAAGAGAAAATTTAAAGCCGTAATAAGTATTATGCAGGCACAATCGATAACAACAGGCTCCGTTTTCTATTATGTACGCTTATCAATTTACAGTTAATCGGGCAGTACACAAAAGGTATACATACAGAACCCGCCTGAAACCCAACAATCCATTTAAGCTTTTAAAAATTTCACTTTGCTCATATTCGCTTCTATGATTTCATTCAAAATCAGCGAATTCAAAACGAAATTTGAAAAGGCATTTACTAAAGTCTCAAGAGCAAAGCTGAGACTGTCGACTGGTGGTCGGCGCCTCGGCGGTCATAAGTGGCTTTTGAGCTTTATCAATTGTAGCCCAGAAGAGTGCCGAACGTAATTAGAAGACATAAAAGATATCCTGCACATTATTTACCTTGACAGTAACACCTCAAATTAGGAACATGTATTATTGGGTCACCTTAGAACCTACAGAATTACGTAATGTAATAGTAGGTATACCTACTCTAACACTTTATACTCACCGAGTACGGGTTTATTCGTATCGATATATATGTCGAGATGACTGTACTGATAAGCTGTGTTGACTGTAGATTTATATGAACCTTGCACTTATACGTGAATACGAGTTTTCCATATTATAGACCTGCGAACTTCTACACAGTGAATGAAGGCAGAAGAGTATAATATATTTCTACATGTATAAAGCCCATTTTCCATTCCACTTGAAGTAGAGTATGTGAGATATGTATACGGCATAGGGATGTAAATGTAATATCTACTTGAACTTGATATAGTCAGTTGCTTCGGTTGCTTCGGTTGCTGGCTGGTTGTGTATCTGTATGTAATAGGTGTGTATACCTAGAGACACAACCAACTAACACTTACTTACAGAATATAACATTCAATTGCATTTGGTTTTTGCTTCTTGTGGGCTCGAATGCAATGCAACGTACGTAATACACGGCAGAATACAGAAAAGAGCAGAGCAGATAGATCTAGTTTTTTACAGCTTCTGTCTGTCTGCCAATTTTTAGTGTGAAGACTAATCACACAGTATATTACGACTTCTTTCCCAAACATCCAAAGAAAGAATAATTATTTTATTCATCCCTGCCCCTTTGCTTTCCACTTTTGACATTTATCCTAGGATGCTCTCTTTCTGTCTCTCTTCACTCAGTTTTCACATTGTGTGACCATTTGTCATTAAAACATCTCCAGTTCCCTCAGTTCAGAGTTAATCCAACATCTCAACATCTCCACTATCGTATTGGCAACTGCTGTCAAATACCGGATTAAATTCTTTCCTGGACCTGTGCATTCCCACTTTTCACGCATTTTGTGAATTCTATCAGCTGTCAACGTTGGTAAGTATTCTTCTCCATGTTTTCAATTAAAATGTTAATCATTCATTAGTAGTTTGAGTGGGAGTAACTTAGCAAGGAGCAAACTGCCGCTATTGTGGGAAATGAATCATACTGTAGAATATTGAGTGCATGAAAATGAAGCATTAAGTTAACAGTTGGCAGCCTAGGCTAGACTCGCTAGACTACTATAATGAGAAAATTTTTATTCGTGTGTAGAAAGAGGTTTTTTACTGTGCAAATCTTTATTCTTTCTTAAGACTACTGTGATTAGCTCGATCGATAATATTTGGGATGAAATTGTTAAATGAAAATCGTTAAAATCCCAAACCAACGAGAAACTGGTCTGTGTCGGTTTTTTTATAGTGTTTAGGATTGAAAAGACTCCATTTATTTGACTTGCAGTTTTGTGTTTAATGATTGATGAGAGGAAATGTGCAACAAGCCAAAGAGCGGAACTATCATTAATGGCTACCTTTTAAAGCAAACCTTCAATAAAATATTTTTTTGTTGCGCTTCTCCAATCTAGATAACAGGTCAAGGTGATTCTATCTTTAGTTTGTTCGTTTCTCTGTGGCGGTAGGTTATTTCTTTTTTATTCCAATAAAACGAAACGACAAGCTGGATCCTCCTACTAATGACTAGGTATACTTAAATATCTTTCAAAGAAAAATTGGTGCTGTGACTCTTGTTATTCTTTTAAAAGTAAGTTAGACGAATTGACTATTTCAGTTCTCACACAAAATTAAAATTATTTCATGCAAAGGTGAGAGTGATACACCTGTGATTCCTTCTTTTGTGAAGTCTCAATCTTATTACAGTTTTAGCGGCTTGTTAAGTTGTGGTAATTAACTACAGTTTTACAAAGTTACAAGAATCATTTCACACACAAGAGTTCTGCCAAAATGACAAACAATAGCTCCACTATTGGTGTCATATAAATCTAATTTGGATACAGGAATCCAAAGTTTATTTCTATGCAAATTTTTGAATTTTTATGTGACTGCTTTTGAGGTGAAGTAAATATTATCCAATATTTGTGTTTGCATTCTCCTTGTGAGTGATTTGTACACGTTTACTTATTAGCATGCAGTAAATACTATAATATTATATAAGTTATTACTCAGAGATCCACAGCATATGAAAGTAAATAAGTGTATAAAATAAGTAAGTGTAAGTGAGTGTAAAATAGTGTAAAAATAAGTGTACATATTAAGGCATCTTAATTAATCAGATTTCAGAATTGACGTAAACAAAGATTTTTAAAATGACAGTGTAACAGACAGCCAAGATTATCGCTATTTTTATGATGAATGACTGTTATCATGGTCTTCAGCGCATATATTTTAGTCCTTTCCTAAGAAGTTTACCATTTCATGCACATAAATTGTAATATTTAGCCATATTCAATGGGCAAAATTAAGTTGTTAGCTTTTTATGTATCCTAAAGCAATGGTCCTTCGGCTTTCGTGTCAATTTCACCATTGCTGTATAATTATTGACTGTTATTGAGTGACAGAATACAGCAATTTTTTTACAAGTAATAAATAGAAATGCAAAGAAAGTAGTGTAACTAACTTGCTTTAGGTTTTGTGTTTATAGTTAATTGTCAGGTAGATTAGATGTCTGTTCTGCTTATAGTTGTATCTGTGTATAGCTATTCTGTAGTTCTGTAATTGCATTTCGAGGAGATAAGATTAAAGGCGGAGGTGTTCATGTTCTAATGTCCATTGTTGATTGATATTTATTTCCTGAGGCCCATTCATGCCATGGCAAAACTGGTAATTATCAACTAGAAGAAAACGTAGTGTACATGTGGAGAAGGCAGTGCAACTTAGAAAATCCATCTCATTTCATAGATTCAAATGAAGAGTATTATTCGTGGCGATGTCGGAATCCTTTGTCGACTTTTACTACTGCGTCTCATCTTATCTTCACTATAATTATAAATTAGTTTTCCATTGTGGAATAGACAATGGACGAAGGAATCTCGCCTTCTAGCTCGTAAAGTCCCAGAGACTTGGCAATTCATGCGTGACAATTCATTTGAGGTTTATGTAGCCTCCTAGAGCAAAGTGCAAACTAAATTGCTCTGTAATGATGGACAGTTGTGTGTTGTATGGTGATGAATGGATACTCTAGCTCTTCTATTACCATAAATATCTACGTGGATGCTATGTTCTAATATCTCACTCTTAATTTTGCAAAGTGAACTTGTAGGCAGTGTCAGTTGTCGACTTTATGATGGGCTTAGCCTCCACAGTCCCATAACACTTTTCTCCATTCTTTCTAATAATGCCGTGGACATGAAATTTAAATGTTGGCTTTTATGATGTACGGCGCACTGACTCCTTGTTATTGGCAAAGGTTAATGGACCGATTAAACTTTTTTCTCTTATCAAACAGAATATAAATAAATGGGATATTATCCTAACTTAAAATGTAACTACCTACAAGGAATGAGAAACTATACTAGCTATGCGTATGTGCATATAGCTACAACAGATATTAAACTTGCATGCAATCATGCAAAATGCTCTGCATTCTCTCATTTCTACCTGCTTTCTCAAAACTGCTCCTCTTTTTACGACTTCGTTGCACGCATTGTTGACTTTTTGCAGATTTGTTGCTTTTTGTACGATTTGCTCTTGTCTTTTACATTGGTAGATGTGAATGAGGGAGCAGATATATATAGGAGATGATAAAAAGGATGAGGAGCATCGTGGCGGGTCATGTTGACGTTATCAATTGCATTGTGTGAATTTAGTATGCGATAAATTCCACTTTTCATTATCTCAGAATAATATGGAAATCAGAAAGTCATGTCATTGCTTTTTGCCGATTTGAAAGCTAAAGTATCAGACAATTGCGATTCCTATTGATCTTTGCATTGAAAAAATGATGAAATTATGGTCTACATAAATAAAAAGAATTATATTGCACTTGTGGGTAAATTCTTAGAGTTTTGGGTCGATAGTGGCTATCAGTCGTATTCATTTTACCATTTGCAATACTAATATTAAGATGATATTTAGTGTGGGAAGATTCTAGTCATACTGGCAATGAAATTGGTAATTTATTTTATATAGCTAGATGCGTTATTGAATAGAATCCCTGATGTGCCACGTAGTTGCATAATTTTCATGATATTAAATTTTGTTTGTGTACAGGTGTGAAAAGGCACACTGCGGGATTTTCCCTAAAATTCGATTTCAAGAAGCTTCTCATTGGATCTCAACCATCACTAAGCAATTGTTCCTGGTAATAGTGTAAAATTGTTTGGGAGGCTGAAGTGGACCGTTCAACATGTCGCGACGGTTCAAAGCATCAAAGTACAAAAATGCGGCTCCCAAGACGATGAAGCATGAGCCCTGGATAAGAGACTTGGTAGTAGGCTCTTATAACTGTTCTGGGAGCTTCATCAAGGCGTCTGCCGCTTTCGTGGCATTCAATGTTCAAGCCACTGGTACGATATTATTGTGCTTAATTGTTTTGTAATTTTTTCACGTTGAGACATCTTATTTTTATTCAAATGTAAGTCTCGAAATTAATTAAAAATGCCAAAGTAGAATAAATATTTACTCTGTCAAAATTTTGCAGGATCTCAACTCGGAGTAGTGTCGTTAGACGCGGAAGGAACTACAATCGGGTCAAATTTGTCGGTTCTGAACGCCCACAGCGACTTAGTGACGGACTTTGACTTTTCCCCATTCGAAGATGGTCTTTTAGCAACAGGATCAGCTGACTCGACGGTAAAAATCTGGTCAATTACTAATAGTAACCTGAATGACTTGTCTACCCTGAGTCCAGAAGTTGTCACAAGTTCGAAACATCGAAGAGTTGAAAATGTTTCGTTCAACCCTACGGCAGAATACCTGTTAGGGTACTCATCTCACAATACTTTGACGCTGTGGGACATTCTTTACAATAAAGAACTCTACCATGGTGAGTGGGCGTGTCTAACTAACAGAGAGAGTGGTAGTAGGAAATGATTTAATGGGACTTTAATGGCATTGTTTGTATTTAGACAACGAATTGCACGGTGACACAATAATGTCGATGGCGTGGACAAAGGCAGGTAATATGCTTGCTACCTGCGCCAAAGATAAGAACTTGAGAGTTATTGATCCGCGAGCTAAGTCAGTAGTCGCTTCGGCCACTAGCCATGATAACGCAAAAGATTCTCGAGTTCTATGGTTGGGCGACTCTCCGTTTATCGTTACAACGGGGTTCGATTCTGTAAGTTTTTATGTCTACTTATCAGAGCTTATCATCAGAGCCATTTTGACTATAACCAAATGCTCTGTGAATGTCTTAAGACGAAATGCTTTGTGTTATAACACTTGACGTGTTTTCTTTACTTTTTCTTTTCTTCAGAGTCGATTACGTCAAATATTCGTTCGTGACACACGGAATTTTGCAAGCCCTGTAAAATCTCTGAGTTTTGATAGCTCGACTGGAATTCTGCTGCCTATGCATGACCCAGATACAAATATGATGTTCTTTGCCGGACGAGGCGACTCCTCTATATCCTACATGGAATTCAGCGATAGTGAACCTTATCTAACGGAAGGCTATCGCTATAATGGAGACCAGACAAAAGGAGCCTGTCTTGTTCCGAAAAGAGCTTTAAAGGTCATGGACACAGAAGTGAATCGCTTGATGCAACTGACTGCCAACTCTGTTATTTGCATTCCTTATCATGTTCCAAGGAAATCTTATATTGATTTCCACGCTGATCTCTTTCCCGACACAAAAGGGACATTTACAACGGGCTCCGCCTCAGTTTGGATGGAGGGTTTTACTGGGATCGTCAGTAAAGTCAGCTTGAACCCTGCCACTTACAAGAATGGCAATTCTGAAGAGAAAGGTGCACTGAAGGTGTTCAAACCGAGTCTTGCAGTTCGCAAAGCTGAAGAGGAAGCCAAAATTGCTCGAGTCATCGACCCAGAGCCAGAATGTTTTAAAAAAGATGTGCCAGAACCAAGACCGAGGAAAAAGTCACTCTCTTCAGGTTCCTCTTCATCCGAGGAAGTTAATGATGTCATCGTTGGTCGTCTCTATCCAATACCAAAGCCACGAGTTAATAATGTGCGATTTTTTATTCAGTTCGAAATTTCGAATTATATGTATGTATTGATGTACAGTTGCTGACGATGACGTTTATTTATTTATTATTTTAGGCAGCAGCAGCGGTTTCCATGCTGCGAACACCAAGCTCTTTCCTGTCGAAACGAAGTACTGACTATGGAAGGAGCGTTTCTGTGGATGAAGGGGAATTGGACTCTCTAAATGGACCAAGCAGTCTGCCGTTGTTCAATGTGAAACAAAATGCTAATATGTCGAATGAAAATACTTTGAATAATAACAACCATGAGCCGACGTCTTTGCCAGAAAATGGCTACAAGAATGGAGTTGAAACAACGAACGGGGAAAATGGAAATGCGAAAACCGAAGCGGCATCAGATAGTCAGTTGATGTCCACATCGGACCGCAGAAAGCTTTTCGAGTCACGCTCTATGTCTGTTCAAGATGGAGCTTCTCCAGCTACAAATGGATCCAGTAACGCTCCCGCACGAAAACCTCGCCTGACCGTCGCCGATCGATTGAAAATGTTTCAGCAAAACGCAGTTCCTGAAGAGTCGGGTGTTCCAGCTACTTCTCCGTCATCAGTAGAAGGCTCTGGGGACATAAAGAAAAAGGAAGACACTCCCCCGCCAGTCAAATTGCAGGACGATGCGGATTCCGTAGAGACACCTTCTCCTCCCGTCGTCGAGCACAGCAACCCCGCCCCTATTGCAAAACCAGAGAGAAAATTTACACCTCCGAAGCAGGATGCACCAAAATCCCAGGACCAACCGCCTGTCAAAACTTCGTCGAACAAAAGAATTGACACTGTTTTTGGCCAAGTCTCCAAATACCGCAATTTTAAAGCCGCGCCGACTCATAAAAGATTGCATATCGAAAACTTGAGAAATATCAGTACTACCTGCCCTGGAGAGTCAGAATTAATCCAAGGTACAAACATTTGCATATTAATTTTAGATATTATTTTGGGATAGTTTTATGTCTTTGCTAATTAAGGTACATAGTATGTAATTATAAATTGGAATTAATTGTTATTATTTCAAGTATTAATTCCATTTGGAAGTTTTTGTGTCACTTACAATTGGTAACACTATTTCTTTGACTCAATTTTATGATACTTTGTTTTTGCTAACAGGAAATCCTGATCGGGTAGCTGTTCCTTTAAACACTCCAGGAGGAAAAGTTGCAATCTTCGAACTGAGAAAGCCTGGAAGACAGCCAGATGGTGTTATACCGGCATTAGTACATGGCACTAAAGTGATGGATTTTATGTGGGACCCTTTTGATAACCAGCGCTTGATGGTCGGATGCGACGATGGAAAGATTTGCATGTGGAAAATCCCTGAGGACGGTCTAAAGGAACAGACGAATGAGCCTGAATTTAGTATTGCGGCTCACGCAGAGAAAATTTACTTCGTAAAATTTCACCCGTTGGCCAAAAATGTTTTAGCGACTGGTTCGTACGACTTGACTATTCGAATTTGGGATTTAGCTAATCAAGAAGAAATGATTTTGCTTCAACTTAACAATGAGCAGGTGGGACATCTTATTATCAACAAAAACGATTTTTAAAACAAACATTGATATACGTTTTTTATATACAATCTTATTTATTATTTAATACCTTGTCATATAGGTTCAAATATTCAGTTTCGCATGGAGTCCTTGTGGATCAAAGTTTGCAACCGCTTGCAAAGACGGGAAAATTAGAATTTATGATCCTCGTGCTTCTAAGGATCCTATTGTCGAGGGGAAAGGACCAAGCGGAGTTCGTGGTGGTCGAGTCAGCTGGGTTTTGGATGGAAAATATTTGGTCGTTGCGGGATTCGATCGGTATTGTTTTATAATTATTATCATAGACTCATAAATCTTGTGTCGGGTACCACTGGCATCTATAAGATGGACTAAATGGCACTTATCAATGAGTGTAAATATTTCTTACAGATCCTCTGAACGACAACTGCATATGTATAGCAGCGGAGACCTTTCTTCGGTAACTACTGTTTCATTGGATGTCTCTCCAGCAATTCTAGTCCCATTTTATGACGAGGACAGTTCGATTTTGTTCCTCAGTGGGAGAGTAAGTTTTTGTAAAATACCGTTAACATATTTTGTTAATCAGAAATTAAAAAGTTCTCAGTGATAAAAAAGGAATTACTTTTAGGGAGACAGTACTATTTTTGCCTTTGATGTAATTGAGGAAAATCCATACTTGAGGCAATTGAGTAACCATCGATGCGTAGGAGCACACCAAGGTATTTCCTTTTTGAAAAAGAACGCTTGCGATGTTCAGCAAGTAGAATTTGCCCGTGCGTTGCGATTAACTGAGTATGCAGTCGAGCCGTGGTCGTTTACAGTCCCCAGAGTGAAGGTAAATACTTTGCATTATTTAAATTATTTCTGTGCTTATAAGTTTCGAGGTTAAAGATGATAGCTGATTGGGTTGAAAGGAAAAGTAGCATCTAAATTCTACTACAAATTCTTTTTGTCATGCACAAAAATGGACATATACTATATACATCTTCATTTTGAAATTAATTATGATCTTAATTTTGCAGAATGAATTTTTCCAAGATGATTTATTCCCTCCAACCAAGGTTCTTTGGGAAGCTACCATGTCAGCTACGGAGTGGTTTGAAGGTCTTAATGCCGACCCTAAACGGATTAGTTTGAAGCCAAACACAATGAAATCATGTAATTGGCCAATTTTTTTCTGTGATAATTTTACTTGACATTACATAGTGAAGTAACGTATGTTCTGCTTTAATTTTAGTGACAGATGTAAATAGCACAACACATACCAAAGACAATGACGCAAGTACTAATAAGGTGTGTCCGTTCGGAAAGACGGGGATGATTGGTATGGGCGTAGGAATAGGCATGGGACTGATTGATAACAATGGTGTCAAGAAGCAACAAGAGAAGGTATGTAAAAATAGATGCATTAAATTTTTTCGACTGAATGGTGTCAGTAATATTTTGCGAAAATTAATTTGTATAGCATAAACATTCTCAAATGTATGTGTTTTGACCCTCAGATTGAACAAGCCATCAAAAATAAATTACCGTTAAACATGAGACTGGAACAGGATTTGATGGAAGGAGTAGACGAGAGCGAATGGGTATGATTTTAGCTTTACGGCAGCATTAATTACGTTTTGTAAAAGAATTTCAATCGTGAATGTATCCCTTTGTGATGTAGAATGAAGAGGATTAAACACTGCGGACCAAACAGAAGACTCATTTGATTCAATCTTGTAACTCAACTCTGGTAAAGTAATTTGGAACTCACATTATTAGTGAAGGTAAACTAATGTAATTGTAAACTGTAACGTGTATTTAAAATGCAAAACGGAAAATCACAATCACACTTATTTTTTAAGTTCAAACTGCAATTAATACTCGTTAAGTGGTAATTATATGTTTCATTGTTTAATGTCAAAGTCTAAGTTGATCGCAGAATTTTCATTTTCCATTGTCTACAATTGCTGAAAGTCCAATGAGCACTACCTAGTCGTTTCTATTGCTGTGTAATTGTACATGGTATTACAAAATATTTTGTAGTACTTGCATATAGAATTGTTAATTTTAGGTATGGATAGGAAAATAGCTTTTCTTCAATAATGTAATGATACTATTTGGTGATGATGTAGCCGACATTTAAAATTTTTGCCTACCTAATCATTTGACACTCTAGAGAAAAAGACGATTTCGTTAATCACATTGAAAAAGATCTCTAAGAATTTCAATGAGGTTAATAATTCCACAAAAAATCTTACACTATTTTAGAAAAATTACTTTTGGTGGTAGTGCATTCAGCACGATCTGCTAAAAGAATCAGTCACAAGACGAAAGCGATATTATTTTCTAACTTAGTCGAAAAATTCTGCAAACTATCCAGAAGCACGGGTTAAAGGTGGATGACAAACAAAAAATAAATTATACAGTCACTTCTAGAAAAACTTAGGTGTGACTTGAGTTATTTGTAAGTATGCTACCTATACCATAATTAGCCAAAGAATTTTTTCAGGATGCAGTATTCGACTAATAATTATTATTGGTGTATGCCAACTTATACTGCGTCTGTATAAGATCTTATTTCTATATTGTGCCAACTTATTCCTGTATAGCCTTTATGTTCCCTGTGTCTTACTAGTTCATTAATTTTGACTTGAAGGCTTGTAATTGCAACGTACTACTTAAATATTGTAATGTAATTAGTTAGCTTAGATAACTAGTTGATCGTTGGTCACAATAAGTTTATTGTCGTTAAATAGACGAATTTTAATCCTCTGACTACAGTTTCGTTTTACTGGCATGATAGCATTCAGGAGACTGGTAGTATTCCATGTTGTTTGGACATGTAGTGAGTATGAACATGTTTTAAAAGGAAAGAAGGCAGAATGTGTAAATTAAGTATTTTATGCAACATGTGACTGCTGATGTACATTCAACGTTTTAATGCTCTTAATTGGAAAGTTAGTAATTACTTAATTATTCGCTATACCATACTACATATTGAAAAACGAGAGGAGGGACATTGGGGAAGACTCCAAACAAACTGGAAACATGTAACAATCTTTTGAATACAAACAAATTACAAATTCAAAAACTTCTACTATTCTAACGTAGAATGCAAATACATAGCAAAACTAACTTGAGATTCGGTTTATTAATCTTGTTCGTTCTCAAAGCACAGAAATTCCCCGTTCTTCGTTTTTAGATTGCACTCATTTCTCATCTGTAATAGATATATAAAATTGGTGTCTTGCTAATTGGCATTCGAGTCGTTAGGCTTTTTGCTTTCTACTAATTTTAATTTAGATTCTAGTTCATGTATTACTTATACTTATTTAATTAGCAACGTAAAGTAGTTATTTATATTTAATGTCTCTAAGTACTGCCAGTCATTCTTATCTTCGTTATAGATTGTCAGTGAGAGGGTTTTGTCATTCTGATTTAACTATTATTATTATATCATGATTCCAATTTTAAATGTGCCGTACAAAACAATGGGACTGCTTATTGTTAGGTGTTTTATTGTAATACTTTTCAATGTCAATTTACATGTGACAATGTATACTATACCCTATTACTATAAGAAACCTATGATCACGATCAGATATTTTTTTTACGTAGCTGAATTTTTTCATCTGCTGGGAAAGAAAGTTGCAGTCTGATATCTGATCTTGAGTTCTGATACTCTAGTCATGTAGTCGAATGAACTCGCCATTAAATGAGAGCGTAAAACAGAATTATCAATTGCAATTTTCAAGTACAATTCCCCTGGTGTCAGTCAGATTAAGAGAAAAGGTCAAATAGTGTAATTTTTTATTGGAATCCAAAAATAATTACATTACTTGAAATGCTATAAATATCACCACTCTAGAAAATGCAGCGGAGTAAATTTCTGATAAATCTCTAAGGCTTTATAACTAAGACATGAAAGTTATTGTTTACAATATTGTTCCAAAAATAATCTATCGAGTATTATTTATGAGCTGAAAAATCTTACCGTTATGATACTTTCCATCTTCCGCATATTCCAAATTCCATATTATTATGAATGTCAATTGTTTTCCTCAAGGTGTAGCAATTTACAATACTCATTGTGTAATTGTTATTTATAATCCGTGTGTAAAATTGTATATTAGGTTAATCTAATATTGATGTTATAAATATTAAGCTGAACTATTGTGAGAATGCTATGCATGCACTGCAGTACTGTGGGTAAATAAAGCTAAATGAAATTGTATTTAATCTTCATACTCATGTAATAGTGTATTAATGCGTTTTTCGTGTGTAAATGCAATGCAATTGTTATATTATCGTTGATTTAATAGCGTCAAAGTTAATTCAGTAGAACATACAGAACATAGTATTTAGTTTGATAGAATTATCACCAGTGCACGTTTTAAACTTGGTGTACATAGAAGTACTACATAAAAGTACTGAAAAGTTAATCATACAGAAAGAGTCCAAATGTGAATAGTCTGTTTAATGACGTAGGTATGCATTATCAATGCATATTTTGCGTGCATTTTTACTCTTATGTTCCAAGCAAAATTATTCCTACTTGCCAAGAATTCCTATTTAGTGGTAGTCTGGTAAAATAATTATTATTTGTTAACATCTTCCTTTTGGGTATGCGCGTAAATCATAATATCAGTTTTATATGAAGACCATTTGTTAATTTGTGTACCTACTTAATTATCACATGCAACCCATTCTGAATTATAATTACAGATATATTTATTTAAATATAAAATTTATCAATGTTTAGTTCATACTACATTATGGCTTCAGTCCCAAAGTCTCGATATGAATCTAATCTGCGTAGACATCTAATAATATCGAGATTTGTTGATTGCTGTTTTATTGAGACTGTATTTACCATATTTATTATTGTTGTATATTACAGATAATAAAAACTACACGAATGATGTGTAATAAAAATAACTGTTTTTGCAACTTGTTATTTTAGAACTCCTTGTAATTTTTATGTGTTTTGTTTTTACAACATTTATTAAACTCTTGTGATGTACACACTTTTTTAGAAAGTTAAGTTAGATGATGATTTGTAGTGTATTTGTGCTGTACATATATTGTAATTTATAACGTCGTGTTGTGTGTCTTTCGTATAATATTAGATAACTAATGCATTCAATGTACATACGTAACCTTTAGACGGTAGAGCTGAATTAACCTTTTAAAATGTCGGTGATTAATAAACAATTGCTTAAAAAATTACACCAATTTATGAAAAGTAGCGGCATCGCTAATTTTTTTGAAAGGCATGTTTTCTCCCTCTGTTCGTCTTCCTACATCCGCCAATCCATCCATCATATCAGCAGTCCCTTTTCATAATAAGTAAAGAAACTCAAAAGCTGATCTAAATAGTTTTTTCCCAATGTTTTACCGTCGAAATTGGAGTCGGTAGATAAAACCCAAAGTGGTCATTATTTATGCTGACTATTCATATAATATATCTTAGAAATCTCTTGTGTTCATCCAGGTGTCCTTCCACTCGAGAAATCCCCCACACCTTCACCTGATCGAAGAAAGTCATCGACTAAAGTTTTATTTGTGTGATTTATGTAGAGTTTGCCTTTTATAAGGAGTCGATCCTGAAAATATGAACCCATTCGAACAACTTTCAGTCTGTGTGGGGTTGGTTCCCCAAATTGAGGGAACTCAACTTTGACGCTATCCTCGCTTAGAACTTATTTCTGTTGAACTACATTTTTGCATGCTTTGGACTTGGAGTGGAGTGGGTCGGGATCGGGTTCGTGTAGTCGGGTCGGGTCCTCCGGTCCTGTAATCTGGCTTGAGATTTTTTCAACTCAGCTTGTACCTACTGCCCTGCCTGCAGTGTGCAATGCAACGTGCAATGCAACGCAACGGTGCAACTGGATGAGATTATTATGATTATCATGGACTATGATACAAATATAATAAGAGCCGTTTATGTGCCACCTACCGAACAAATTCTCTCTCTTTTGTCATGTGATTTTGTGGGCAAGAAGAAATAGTTCTTCGACTTCTTCGCTCATTCGGTAATCGGTCGGTATTCTTCCCTTTTTTCTCTAATTCATAATAGAGTGTAACTTTAGTCCTACCATTTGCACAAGAAAAACGAAATTCCTGGCTGAATTTCTAAGTCGGCACAAATATTTTCAGAAATGTCGTCTGCTGCAGCACTCCCGGAACCTGTGCGCGTGTCGTCGCTTATCAGAGTTCGTCTTTTATTTCCATATTTTAATTCCTAAATAGAAATTATTTTTAGTCGCTACACAATGATATTGATATTAAATAATTAAATCCATTTTCAATTTTCAGTATAAAAGTGATTATTACGCCGCTTAGTTGTTATTTTTTTTTTGGAAATATTGAGTGGAAATAATTGTAAAATGGGGTTACTTTTAAATTTAATACTGCCTAATCATGAATGAATAACAATTTAGGTGTTAGTTGATGGATATATTAGTTTGTATGGCCAATGGCCAACTAAACGGATTAGCGTTTCACGTTTCGGACGGATTGTGCCCTGATTAGAAGTATATTTCACTTCTGAAAAAATTTAGCCTTGAAAAACATAAATTAGCCTATTAAACATATTATAAAATAATGTATAATCAACCTAAAAGATATCTAACAAAAAAATGTTTCGATCATTTCGTTTTTTGATTAACTTGACCATTGTGCTTCTGTTTAGAATCAAGCTGGTTTTTTGATACAGGGCGAATAAACAAGTCTCATAAATAGTACAATGAGAAAGCAACCGACGACCTTAATTATTGTTTAAAGGCTGGCACAGACACAGCACAGTTAGCTGGTACAGAAATAGTTCTTTACGAAATCTGACGGAGGCGAACTTTTAACTAATAAGCCTAGTTAATAGCGAGTTTGCCTCGCTAAAATTTTCATTTATAACATTTATATAATAATTTGAAATTCATAATTGTCTTAAACGGGAGTGACTATGAGATTCATAAATTTCAAATTATTTTATGAATGTTATAGATGAAAATTTAGAAATATAAACTTTATAAATTGTAGCGACACAAACTCGCCAATACCCCTTTTAAATGGCCCTGCCGTTCGGTGTTTTTCCATTGCATTATACCACTTCTGAGACTAATGAGACTCATCCTCATCTATTAGAATGAAAAAAGAATGAAAAATATTCTGTAGTAATGTTCCAAAGCCCCAAATGACGGGTTGGTGAACTTATACAGGAGCGATAGGTTTTAATTTTTCCAAGTTGTAAATTTTAGCAAATACCTACCTAGGTAAGTAGCTTAGTAGTAGGTATGTAATTTAAAGCAGTATGATGGATTCATCGTCAGTGCAGTGTTGAATGTAGGTAATTCTAATGTTGGAAATTATGGAAATATGAGGAGGTTATACTGAATGGATATTTTTATGTGACCATGAGTAGCATTAATCTGTAGAGCATCTTGTCTAATACATATCTAGTCTTAATTGTACTTAAGCATTAACGAGTGAAGTCAGCTATAATAAGCTACTTTGTTGCTTAATTGTTTACATTCAGGTGGGTCGCTGGAGTTTACTAGCATTAGGTGTCCTTTATGGAATTTCGCGTCAAAGAACTCTTAGCAAGAGAGAAACTGCATACAGGGCTCAGGTAGAAGCCGAAAGACCTGCCAAGGAGGCTGCGAAGGCCGCCGAAAAAGCTCGTCTCAACAGAAGTAAGTAGTTTTTTAATCGTTGCACTCACAATCATACTCCGAATGTAAATACGATACGATAATAATAATATTATACGAATATTATACGATAATTTTAGCCAACTTCCACTAATTTTATTTTTTTTGCTATTAATTTTTAGTCGAGATGTTATATCTGGCGCAAGAAACTGGAACACCTGTGCCACCAAATTTCTAATCCGTATAACATTGTATGACTAGTAATTCCTAAAAACAAATTGTATATTATTTGTTTACGTGTCAGTAATCTGCAGCAGCCACGTAAATATTGTCTAAATGTATTTATCGAGTCAGCAGATACTTACATTTGTTCATGTATGATAAATTCACGTTAGTTAAATAAAATTAGTACACAAAGTTAACTCTTTATAGCATGGAGATAATTGGTTCTTTCTAACACCATTTCCATTTGGCACTCCATCGTAAAGAAAAATGCATTTTGAAACATAATGATAGTTTATTCTTTTCACGTCATAGCAAATGTGAGATTATCAGTTTAAAATTGTTCTATGCTAACCAGTAAAGACACTTGGAAAACAGGGTGGGTGTAATTACATGAGTCAACTTCTAAATGCAATGATTTTAAAAGGCAAGACGAGAAATGAATAACAAGGTTAGACGGACTACAATGGAAGTAGGGACGAATTAATTTTTAGAACACCATTCATAGGCATTAGTGAACATTTTCAGCCAAGGAGTGGCAGTTGTCATCTGCGCCTTGAGATTTTGTGGTACATAAGGCCACTGCCAAGGTCGAACACATCGTTCGGGATGCGGCATCATTGCTAAATGTCTGCCATCTTTAGAGACAATTCCAGCAACACCATCTGCGCATTTTAAAAAACGTTTTAAGTTATCCATCAGGTCAATAGAAATATTTAAGTGCTAGTGACATGACAACTTACATTGGCTTCCGTTTGGATTCATTGGGTAACTTTCAGTAGAATTTCCGTTGTCATCAACATAGCGAAGGGCCACGCAATTTTGTTGATTCAGTTGAGTGTAGACGTTGTGCGTCTTGTATGAAAAGCGACCTGAGATAAGAAATCATTGAAAGCAATTAATTAGATTCGACTTTCGACATTGGACAGTACTTTCATCTGCACTCAAAATGTTATACATAACATGAGTGAAACGGAATTCAACAAGGGAAAGTTAATATAAAGTTAGCAGTCTCATCGATTACCTTCAGCGTGAGCAATCCAAACGCCCAGTTGACTGCCTTCTAAGCCTTTCAGCATGATTGAAGAAGTTTTTTCGATTCTGACGGTGGGGAATCGACTTTCGTATCTCTCCGATGAATTGTGATCCAGGAAAACATCTGGAACATCCGGCACGACACCCTCCTCAGATTCATCTGCGTATCTAGACAAGCCGACCCACTGTAATAATGCCATTAATTGACATCCGTTGCAAACTCCAAAGCTGAAAGTATCTTCTCTCTCTCGGAAATTTTGCAGCTGAGCTTTGACGTTTGGATCGAACATAAAACTGGCAGCCCATCCTTTAGCTGAGCCCAGAACATCTAACAAATACATCACATTGAAACAAAAAATTTAGTTTCAGACACTTTATCAAGATTCATTGCCCAGCTCTTCGAGAAAACAGGAAAACTAAAGTTACTCCTATAGGTTACTGCAGTCAATGGCGCTTAATGAGCATTAAATTGGAGATACCTAGACACCATGTTATATTGTTATATTATAATTAGAGTCACTAGGTACTTGCCTGCATAACTGAATCCTCCAGGAAATATTAATCCTCTGAAGCGATCTAATGTTACTTTCCCACTAATGATATCCTCCATAGTGACATCCCAAACTTGAAATCCGGCCATGTAGAACGAAGCAACCATTTCTCTGTCGCCGTTACTTCCTTCCTCTCGGATCACTGCAACTTCCGGCCCGTTTCCTATGAACATCAAATAAAAATAAAGACTGTTCTCTTTGCAATAATCAGGAATAATCATTCTACAGATATTATATGTATACATATATATATGCCCAATTAAAATCCTACCAATGGAAGGCTCTGATCGAATTGGAATCTTTCTTGGGTCAACTGTAAATCTGTAGTTTGGTCCTGTTCGTTTGACAAAGGAGCCGTGTTCTTCCCTAGCACTGTGTGGGTTGCACTGTCTCTTTTCCAATTGATAACTTGTTTCTTCCCAAGCTTGAAGCAAAGTGCTCATTGGAGCATCTACCACAACTTCTCCATCGATGTAGATCTCAATTTTTGAATTAGGGCCTTGGCCAGAGGAAACGCCAATCGGGTAGACGGGCACCTGTGCATTTTTAAATTCCAACAAAACTTTCTCGATGCAGAGCCTGTCTACTTCCAGGACCCAGCCAACTTCCTCGGAAAATAGAATCTCTAGTGGTGTCTGTCCCTCCTTATGCACAATGTCTACTTTCAGGCCACTGTGACCTCCGAAGGCCATTTCTAGAAGACATGTGACGAGACCGCCGTCGCTAACGTCGTGTCCGGATAAGACGCTTCCTCCTAAAATAATTATGTAATTTAATTTTGATAATTACCTGTGAGTAGAAAAGGTCTATGATAAATTATGCATCACCTGCAATAAGAGTTTGTGTGCATTTAAAAGCTTTCACGAGGAGTTGAGGGTTGTCCAAATCTGGAACCTTGTCTCCGAGCTGATTGTACACTTGAGCGAGAGCAGTGCCTCCTAAACGACTTTCACCTCCTGACAAATCTACGTAAACTAATAAACCTTCTTCCTTCTTTGAGGGAGCCTTTAGATCTGGAGTCACTACTTTTCGTATATCAGGACAAGGTGCGTAGGTTGAAACAACAAGAGTTCCTGGAGCCTTTACTGTCCCTTTTCCCACACGGGCGGCCATGGAAAGAGAGTCTTTTCCTCCGTCAACAGCAACTCCTAATTCTCCCATCACTTTACACATTGCTTCGCATGCCTCATATAAAGCTGCTCCTTCTCCAGGTAACTTGGCAGCCCACATCCAATTTCCGCTGCATTTCACATCCTGAAAGTTAAGTATTAATACAAAGATGCTGCGTACTGAGTTAGAACTAGAAGATCATAGTGCAGAATAAGTATAAGTTGCACCAAAAAATCGTACGCAAAGTATACGTTTGCAGGCTAAAAATCGTCAAGATTTTCTTATAAAATAGGCAAGTAGCCGCCATGCCCCACACGGAGGCAAAAATGATTTTTCTGGTCAACAATTTTAAAATGTTTACGTTATCGATTTTTTTTTGTTTAATGTACGGGAAGAAAGGGGGGATATTTCCTCATTTCTTGCATGAACTTTTTCGGTTGAGATTTGTCTTGAAACCTGAGTTTTTTGCATTATGTACGCGATATTCCTTCCCTATTCTACGTTGCTTGATTAGCTGTGAGTGCGAGGTTGTATATAGGTATAGTTCAATATCCAGCACAGAAAGCTCCTATATCTATAAGTCTATAATACTGCAGAGGTCTATTTGTAGTACACAAGAACCAGGTTACCTTTATATCAGAAATAGCAGCAAACACGAGATTTGTCATTGCTTCTGCAACAGTCATTCTGGCTCCGGCTCCAGGACACAAAAGTCCTTTGATGGGTTGTTCACCGATGGATGTAGCAGAACCCACCTAAATATACGATACTCCATCATTAAATGAACGCCTTGAGATTTCTTAATTTTCTTCTAGCTTCGACGTAAGAAAACGAGAGTATTCGATTCGAAGAATAAAGTAGTATGCGATTTTAAATGATGGAAAATTCTTTTAAACGATTAAGTTGCCCGCCAGAGAAGATACCAAAATATGCACTTATCTTGCCCGTGTTTCCAAATAGCCCTGAGATGCGGGGAAAACTTCCCAGGAAGAATCTTATACGTAACATACAAAAATAAAAAATATCCCCAAACTGTGAAAGTTTTACGTTTTCTCGAAAAAGCACCCTCAGGCGGAAAACTTCTTTTGCTTAAAAATTTTTCTCTTTTTTCACGCATTTCCTACTTTCTTATAAATCGGATCATTATGCACTGTAATTTTTTGTACCGTGTCAAAATAAGAGAGAGCAATGACAGCCACATCTGCCAAAGGAGTGTGGAGAGGACCCACACACTGTTGCTGAGCCACAAGTCCAGTGACAGAGCGATCGACTTTATTTGTTAAATAGCGTTTACTGGCGACTGAAGGAAGCCGTAGGACGCGTTGAAGAGCATCGGCCACTCTGAGATTCGTGGGTAAGGAGAGGGGACGAAGATTAACGCTGTATTTCTCCAGTTGGAACTCTTTCTGTGGCATTTTACCCAAAACAAACTCTAAATCCAAGTTAACTGGATTCTTCTCTTTCTGGATATCTTCGAGTTCATCTCTGGACACTTTTACGACCCCAGTTATGCTCTTTACTTCTCGCTCGCTCAAAACAACCTGGAAGAGAATGTTTTCACTATTACAGGAAATGACCACTCTCAGAAACTTAACTCCCTTATGAATCCACTCTATCCACTCTAAATGTGTGTAATCTGGGAAAGTGAACATCATACATCACCCACATTCGCAGAATGCACGATTATATTTATTTGGTGTAAGATACCTTTCCGTCTCCTGTGACTATTCCTACGAAGGAAACGGGGCATCTTTCTCGGCTGGCTATTTCCATCAAGAGAGGAACATCTTCTGCAGTACATAAGAGTGCGTTGCTCTCTTGGTACTCTGCTCCCCACAATTCCAGAGTGTTAATAGTCGGATCTCCTAATTGGAACTTCTTCGTGAAAATGACTGCACCAGTTGGTTCTACTAATTCCTTGAGAACATTCCCTAATTCCACAAAAAATATCCTTCTCAATGTGCGGGTGAATAAATTAGGAGAAATAGTTTTGAGAGTCAATTCTCGTTCCGAAAAGACAGATAAAAGGATGGGACCGTCAGATTTATGGACGTAAAGACAGATGTCTGACTTCCCCGATTCCAAAAATTATGCTATCAAACTATCAATTTTTATGAATGGTGTAATAATAGAGTATAGTGTATAGGTTTATTTCCTTAATTCCAATTTTCATGACGGCTACATTACTTTTGATATTACAATTAATTTAATCCATACAAAAATGAAAACGAAATAAACTTTTACTCCATTATTACACCATTCATAAAAATTGAATAATTTTTGGATTCAGGGAAGTCACTTACATAAATCTGCCTTTAGCCCTTTTATCTGCTTTTCGGATCAGAGAATTGACTTTCAATAATTTCTGCCCGAATAAATTAGTAACAAATGAAAGGCAGGTGCCTAATGGCGGTTTAATTTGCTAAGGTGTCATTGAACGAACCATTTCCACCAGCTCCTTGGTCATGAATACTGCAAATGGGGTTCTTGTCGCCGAGCTCTAAACAGGATCGAATGACACGATTTAATTTCTGTTCCATTTCTGCATCTCCTCTTTGCACAGCGTCAAAGTCCAAATTAGCTGCATTGTCTCCTTGTACCTACAGAGTTGTAACAGAAAGTTAAAGATATGACTTTTTCATGAACTCTTTTGTAGTGCCATTGAGTAAAATGTCCAATTTAGATGCAGAGTTTCTTGGCTAGCTAGCCACTGTGAGGCTCCTTCCCCGCTCTCCCTCTCAATTGCTTATTCATGAGTAATGTGACACGTCAAATATTTAGAGTGATCAATGGTAAATGCTTTTATCAGGAAAAATGGGATTTGGTTGGACTGACTTGCACAGAGCTGGCGGAGCCGCCTCCGACTCCAATTCGATAAATGGGCCCTCCTAACTTAACGACTTGCATCCCTTCCTTGGGACTCTGTTTATCCGTCATAGTGTCATCCATGGAGCCGATGCCACCGCTGAACATAATGGGCTTGATCCATTCCCGTCTCTCTTTCCCCTCCGCGTCCAGAACCATTCCGAAGGAGCGGGCAAAGCCGGAGATTACAGGCTCTCCGAATTTATTACCATAATCGCTGGCACCGTTACTCGCCTCCACCGCCACTTCCACGGGCCGTGCGAAGTTGTCGGGATACTCCAAACCCGGCTCTTCCCAGGCTAAATTGTAATCCGGGATCAATAAGTTTCCGAAGGAGTAGCCTGCCGTCCCTGCAATAACGTAACCGCCTCGACCAACAGCTTGAACATCCCGAATGCGCCCGCCTGTGCCCGTTGTAGCTCCGCTGCAGATTCACAAACCACAAACTGTTATACTTTATGTTGCCTCGTACCTTATAGGCATCTCCATTTTCACCGCCATGCATGTTCATACTAAATAAACCCGGACTCATCAATTACATTCCCCTCTTTAATGTTCTTTTACTTGTTTAAATGAAGATAGATTGTGTAATGGTGAATGTAGATCAGTCTCATAATATTTTGCGGTTACACACAGTCTATTTGTGCGAAGTTGATAACTCGCAATTTTCGAATGCAGGTGTTACCTGAATGGCGCCACTCCCGTGGGAAAGTTGTGAGTTTCCGCAGTGAAAATTATGTTCCGATTGTTTTTCTTGATGTGGAATGGGCTCGGTTGTCTTACACAAGTAGGCAATAAGTTCTTGGTGTGGTAGCCAACCATGGCACTACTGTTGTCGCTGAATTTTATTACATT
>JABASI010001714.1:0-23255 GCA_019776505.1 Tomocerus nigrus
GTCATCGCTTTAGTGGATGATCGACTAAATATTTATAATTTGCAAATATAAACAAATTATGTCTGCACAAAATATATATTATAACCCACTAGTAGGTAGATCCGTCTTGGATGGTTTATTAAACTTTACATCAATCTTCATAATACTCATTTGCGATTTGAATGGAATCATCTGAGATGGTTAAAGCGGCAGGAGGGAAGTTAATTTATCATTTTCTATTATTATGACGCTAGGTTCGAACAACTGCTAATTACCTTACACTTGCAATAAGACATTGCTTAACCTGAACAGATTCTGACAAATCATAAGACACAATATTTCTAGCGTCATTGTACAATCTAAGACGTTTCACCTCCCTAATACTATGGCTTTTTATATTGACTGATGTGATAAGTATATTATATATTAGCCTCTACGAGTTAGTATTATGTTCCTGAATCATGAAGAATTCATCTCGGTACAGATCACGTTGTTGTCTTAATTTGTTCTTTTTTGTTGAATTGATGGAGGCATTATCATGAAATAATTTGAATGGGTGTAGAAAGAGAATCAAAAGTATGGAAACTTCCTGAGCTACACGGAGCTATTTCATCCAGTAGATGACATGGCATTTTGATTTGGGCGGACAATAGGCGCCTAGCGTGATTATCTCTAATTTTGCTCGGGATTTGTCTAGGAATGAAGAAAAATGCGGCTGCAATGCTGCTTCATTCATTTAACCAGTAGAATGCAGACTTATACTACTTATGTGGATGCTTTTGCTTATATACGCCTGTCCTTATATTAGATCCATACTGGGTTGTGAGACGGCATAATTCTACGTGCACTGTTTGTGGTATAGCGATGATACATAAATAATGTGTATAAATGGCACTGGCACATAGCCTCGTTCGTTTCATTTGCGATAAAACTCATCACATCACTCGATTTCTCAATGGAAAACTAGCTAAAGAAGAATTAAAGAAGATCAGGACATTACTAATTCATCATTTATCAAATTAAATAATATTGCACATTCTTAAGTAGAACCATAGACATCCTTCGACTCCGAACTCTACGAAACGAGTGTAGCGATTTAGTGTGTTGTGTATGACTATGAATTTATTCTTAATCTTTATTTTGAATTTGCAAAGTATGTTACTCTGCTGTGTAGGAAATTGGACTACTGTTGTGCTTCTACGTAAATATGTAGTCATTGATTGAGATATTGATTTGATTTTTTTCCATATTCCATTTCATGTAACTTTGTAATCAGACTGCCCAACGCATCAAAATATCTTATATTTCGCGTACATAAATGACTGCCATCTTTAGCTCCCAACGAACTAAATACACACAACACAAGACAATGCAAATGTAATACAATGTAATAGAAACCTTTGAAGAGAAAATCATATAATATGCAATTTCATGGTCATGTATGTATGTATGGATTAAACTAAATAATACGAGTATCCATTTAGAGGAATACTACCATTGTTATTCAAAATACACATGGATATCATTCGGTGATTTTGATTAGGTACTCTCATTGCGTCAGCAAATTCAGTTTTATAGCAAAGATATAGAAATTAATTTGTGGGTTAATGTATTTACTATTAAATTAATGACATCAAAAACAGATCTAAAGACACTTGACACCTTTGCCCTGGTGTTTCTCACTTAAAATACATTTGAAGCTGAAAGATACACTATACAGATGACAGATATCAAAGGATTGAGATTGTTGTTCACGAATTTGAATGTCGCTTATGCCACCTGTTGTCGTAGAGTAGGACAGGAGCCAGGAGGGTTCTGTTTCACGAGCTTCACGAGTAAATAAAATTATATGTAATCTGTTCTGGTGCTGGTGTAGCCTGACTAAATGAGTAGTGTAAGCATAGACAGACGGTTATACTTCTTTACGATGCGCGATGAGTTAAAGAAGGAAAGATTGATAAGGATAAAGGGAATAAGGACTGACTAAGAAAAGATGAATGTGTAGTTGTGTATCAGTGTAGAAGGAAATCAAAGGTAAAGAAGAAAGGGAAAACGATCGTCTCACGGACGGACGGCAGTTTGAGCTTTGTATTTAATCTGATGTTGATACACTTCATAAACTACGATAAGTATAACCAGTTATGTAAGTGCTCAGTAAGTAAGCCTGTAATTTTAAACGTAGGTATATACTTGTTTTATCCCATTGCATTACATGCATTCAGTCTGACAAAGTATCTGCATCTCACCACGTTGTAGTATGATGCAGCTGCCTGCCTGCCTGCCTACCTGCAAAGGGAACAACATCATATTATTTATCAGCATTACTTAAATGTCTGCGTAAACGATGTTCCTCTTGTTACTACAAAGATATTGAAAGTGGTGCAATTTTCAATACATTTTACATGTGTATGTCTGAATGTTTACATTACAACTATTTCATGATTGATGCCATTCACACAGCAGCCAAGATTACCTCCTCTCCACTTTGTTTTCCTTTTACATACACATAATAATATGTATATGAATGCACAATGATAAATACGGCAACTGCTTTAACTAGCTATAAAGGTGTATTACATTAGTATAACCGACTTCCCTTCTCGCAGTTAAATCCTCTTCCCCGTACCCTTTTAACAAGTAAAAACTTTTTCTCGCCTCTATCACTAGAATTTATCTCCCATTTCAAAAGCCTCTATGCTATGTTTGTTTAATTTTGCAATTTGCAATGGAACATTTAATTCAGATTTATGTTCATTCTTCCTAACTTTATGCTCATTTTTACTGACAGTTTGAACTGTGACGTATCTAAAGCGAAATCTAGTTTACAGGTTGTTCCTCCATCTAACTACTTATACCGACTATTACTTAAACTGTTTTATCTCATTGTGTGCTGAAATGTTCTTTTGTATTTATAAAATATCTGACTGATTTTATCTGAGGAACTAGAATGCATGCATTTACTGGTTAGTTAAAGTTTGCAGAATTGCCAAGAAAGACATAAAAGTACTTATTTCATTAAAATGCTCATGAATAACATACTTAATAATTCTTGGATAATTTTCCTATGCTGCAGATCAAGGAAGCATCAACGCTCTTTTCTGTGTATCTGTTATAAAGGTTGGGGCATTGCGAGTGGATTCACTAATTAATTATTCTTTTTCAACCTCCTGTGGTTGAAAAATATTTTATATCAACCCTTCGAAATATTTAGGAAATTGCGACTTGAAAACAATCACTCAGACTTTCAGACTTCTCTCATTTCTGAAGATAAATGAATGTTGATTTTACATTGCTGTAGTATACCTGTAATATGAAGTGCTAAGTAAAACGGGCATAGCCTTCTTAGGTACTCACACAAACATCTATAAAAATAAACCTTGCTCTTACTAATTTTTATGTCAATTGTCTGTGAAGTGAATGAACAAGTTTCAATGACGTTGTCTTAAAAACGTCAAAAGAAAAAGTCTGTGAGTGACTGACACAAGCTGGTTTTTACTCCTTTGTCCAACAATCCTTTACGATCTGATAATTAAAAGTACGGCTGACATTAAGAAGGTCTTGAGGGAGGGGTACTCAAAGTCATCATTTCATCTTTTCGACTAACCAGCTAAGCTTTGCTTCCTTAGCTCATTGCATACCACAAAACTGCTTTAAAATCAATGTAAGTAGAAAGAGACGAAATGTATATCTCTACAGATATTTAGTTATATCCATGTATTTATTATACTATACCCCTACTGCTTTTTAATGCCATTCTTTCTGTTCCCTTCTTTTGTTATGTGAAGGTGACCTGAGTTGGTTTGGTTAAGCTTCAGATTATTTAAGTTAGCTTTAGTTGTCCGTTCCCTGAATAATGAACCTTTATAATAAGTAACTTGCTATACGATGAATTCTATAGCTTCTTAGATTTTATATGTTTTTGGTATCTTTGTTATCATAGTCATGAGGGTTCTCTTCATCTTCATGTTTTCCTTCTCGATTCCCCAGGAACTCATTAGCAAGTGTTTGGAAGTCCAGGTGTGCCTTGCTTTTCTTATGAGTTTTTCCAATAAGTACCGCTCTCCTCTCACATCCAACTAACTGAACCAAAGTGATTTGACGCAAAGAAACTAACTACTTATCGTTGGATGAACGTACACAGAGAACAAATCTGTGACTGTGACTGACAACATCTCAAGTGCCATACCATGGCCAAGAAATCTTCATGTGATCATTGTGTTACGCTACCCTTACTTGGTTCCTCTGTAATGAAAATGAAGTAACACTCTTCGAACAAGTCATAATAAAATTCAGGCGGATTAGTCATAGGCCATAGCAGTTGCTCTATGCTCTTTGCCACCTTCGTTGATGATTTACCCTACACATATTATTCTTTAGTGAAGCACCACCTTTGAACTTGTAAAACTTCAAAAAATTCCATCATTATCATTACTATTACCGTTGACATAGGCTGGCATCACTATTTGTTTGAGTTAGTTCAAGTTATTAGTTGTCTTGAGTAGGCTGTTATCTATTTTCGATTTTTTACTCTTATGTATAGGTATTTTTGTAAATAGATGCTCAATGGAGGCTAGGAATGATATTTTGTCTACAAGGTTGGTATTATAATACAGTATTTACATTGCAATTATATTTTATGTTAGGTAAGAGACTGCAGAAATGATGTTATGCGCAAAGTTGGAGAGAAGTTTGTTGTTGGTCCATTAGTTGAAGTTATTGTGTAGGCAGTGGAAGTAGAAACAGAGGGATGATGTTAATAATTTATTTCGTCATGGGCCATGACGAATTCTTGTTTTCTGAATCCCATCCTTGATTGACTTTGAATGCCAATTTCGTCCTGTTCATTTCATTCTTCTTGTCATTGTTATTGCATTCTGAGTCTGTATGTGCTCTAGTCGAAGTTTGTAAGAAAAAGGCTTTGGTTTCCTTCGGTTGAATGTATTTAGCGTTGCCGAATGAATGGCTTGATACCTGGAATGAAATAGGATTCGCCCCCTGTGCTCATCTCCATTCTTTATGACTTTCTTCTTCCAATCTCTGTTATGCTTGACTGTGTTTACTTTGGGTAGAGCCGAAAAGGGGCAGATGTTTAAAAATGTCTAGAGATTATGTTTATGACCTCTTTTCTTAAAAAACGTATTTCTAAATTATTGTGAATCCTTAAGCTCGAATGGTTTATTGCGTTTTCTCTTGTGCAAGTATATTTAGTGATTTCCAAGGTAGACAGGGTTTTAACGCTAACTTTCATCCTGTATTATTGTGGAGCAAGTGTACAGTATCGCTCTTTATTGGTAGCTCGTTTACATTATAGCGTTTCTCTCTATTTTATGGTATTAGTTAGTGAATATTTAAGTAAATTTATGTCGACCTAATATACGGTGACTGATTTACATGTTCTATAGAGGTTTGTGTATATGTATAGAGAATATCCTTCTAAATATACATTATTCTCTATCATTATGACTCTCCTTACATAATCTGTCGCAATAGTCAGCGAGTCGTATGAAGTAATATGATCGTGCCCTATTTATACATAATGTGTGTGATACATAAAACGTGAAGGGATGTTTAATGTGCTTAGTGTGTAGTCAGAGACTTGAGGAAACTACGTTTTTCCACTCCACCTATGTATCTAATGTACGGATAGAATAATAATAATAATGTACCATCAGTGAGTGCAATGTAGAGTAATATATCTGCATTTGTGTGTGATTCTTAGTAAGAGAAGTGAACTGTTTCTGAGAGAGAGAGAGAGAGTTTACTTTAGTTATGTACTAGTGTCGTACGTAGAGCAGTTATAGAAAGAGCATAATAATACTGTTTAGGAGAGTGAGTATTAGTTCTAGTAGTGTTAGGTAAGTAAGGAAGATACATTTCTAGGGTTTTGGAGCGGGAGTGCCATTAATAATTTTGGCTAGGATGTATCATGTCATTTTTATTATGAAAACTTGAATCTCTAGATGAGTTTTTTCCATGGTCCGTCTTTACGTGGATGAAATGAATTAGAGTGGGGAAGCTGAGGGAAGCGTTATTTTGTCTCATCATAAGGCATTCTTACCTGTGCTTTAACGCTCTATTATGATATACGACTTGGATATTATTTCACGTAAATTGACTGTTATTGCGTTCGCATGGAATAATAAAAGGCAGACACGTGAGAAATTGTGTGATGAGGAGGGTTGGCTGGCTGGGCACAGGTTATTGTCACCTCGAAGAAAGTGTGAATAAAACATGAGGGTTCTCCCTTGGATCAATAATGAGTCTGATGCTATTGAGCATCTCCGCATACCCGGCGGAGTTGAATTTCTAGTTCAGTTGAATTGCTTATGTTGATATTGCCTGGTTTCGTTTCCTCTCTTCCTTCACCCACTATTCTCTCATATTATCCTTTCGTTTGGTTTAACTTTACTTCCCAGTCTCACATCTCTTCTTTCACCTACTACCTACCTACCACCTTCTATCTCCTCCAGTAAGTGACTACTTCCACTCTATAATGCTTCGCTAAGACTTGCTCGTGGTTTTCTACGACAAAGATTGTTCCAACATAATAGCGCTGCTGATAGGACTAACAATAAGAGTAAACTAAAGTCAAGTCACCACCTATATCCTTCAGCTAACTATTTTTTACTACCACCACCGCCACCACCAGCGAGAGAGAGAATAATATATTGGTGGAAAGATGCATAGCATGTAGTTGGATGGCTGTGCTGATGGCTCGTTTCAGCACCAGTAGCTCGTATCGTATCTTTGCTTTACTTGTCTGATGATGGATCATGATGGAATGGGATATTGGCAATTTATAATCTGCATTGAATCTATACACTCAACTCACTCTCTCTCTCTCCTCTCTCACTCTCTATGATCTCTCTTCGTGTCTTCTTACATTCTCACAGAGGAATTATTATATAGCCACTCTATAACCATACCTAAATAAATAGATGTGTGAGCTAGTTGATAGTTTTACGTAAGAACATGAAATAAAATGTGTGCACCGTACTTTAAGATACTCCCTCTCTCCTTCGTCCATAATAATAAAGCCATATTAGTTATTAGCTATATTCTATTATTTAGAGTTTGTAAGATATAGTCCCAGAAGCTAAGTGAAGAGATATAATAATATGGAAGGAGGACATACGTAATAGTGTGAGCTTCTATTTGCTATGTATGTGTTGCTGGATATTAGCTTATCGAAGAATATTGACCGCTAAGCGGTGGTGGTTGGTTTGGTGGTGGTGGAATGTATCTAATAAAAATTTGCTTTGTACACCGGAGGAACGGAAAGAACTTTGCCTTTGAGAAAGTGGATGGATGGAGGTGGAGGAGGGAAAAGTCGATATTGGGCATTCGAGTTAAAATCAGCTATAGAGAGAGAGAGAGAGAGAGAGAGAGAGAGAGAGTAGTCGTCGTGTGTGGAGGTACGTAGTACGTAACGAGATCTCATCCTGCTAAGGATTTTGCATACTGATTCGAAAGGCTTTCGGAAACGACTCTAGCTCCCTGCAATATTTTCATCGGGAATGGCCATCCAAGCATCTATCGATCCAGAGCCGTCATGTTTGACTGTCTGCACTTGTTTCTCTCTGTAGCCTCGTCTCGTCGTCCCTCGTCTCTCTTCCGCTCCGCTCCGTTTCTTTCTTCATTCTTGTATACATTTTGTTCATCGTGACTCTCTCACTGTCGACTAGTAAGTAAGTAAAATAGTTACCGTGAAACTACAACTACACAGTTGCCCATCTATCTACCTAAACTAAACAAATAATATTATACATACTCCGCTCCCTCTAAATCCATGTGCACTTCTATTAGTCTTTAGATATATGCATATGTGTACATATGTAGATTCATATTTACTATATTTCTCCTATTTAGCTACATGCTACACGCTCTATGCTTGTTATCTCATAGTAGATTCCTATAATATAGGAGAGTGGATGTAATATTATTTTCTATGCGTACATATGGAGCATAATAACATAGGTAGGTAGAGTAAATAGTTAAAGGACCTTGCTTCTAAAGTGTGTGTCGTGTGTATTACTAGTAGTGACATTCTGTATAGAAGGCCTAAGAGTATATAAGGAGGAGCTGCTGCAGAAAATACTTTCCTTTCCTTCTAATGCAAAGAGCTTTCCAACTCCCAATCAATGCATTTATTTTTTTTAAAAGAGAAATCTCTGTCGAACTTTTCTCTGGTGACTAGAGAGGAGCGAACTGAGCTTCTGTATATATGTATAGGCCTTAAAGTGGTGGCTGGTGACCGAGCTGGAGCATACATGTATGCTTATTTATGAGTTGTATCAGCTTGGTCGGTCCACGAAAATGCGGATGAGGAGAGCGTCGCCGAGCATACAAATTGATGTTGCTACACTACACACACGTCTTTTTAACTATGTATAGCCGAAATGCAATGCAATCCTCAGAATTGCTCTCTACAACAACACTAGACTACAGATATGTCATCTAACATAAAGTAACCCAACTTAAAGTCGCTATGGATGATGTCTGAACACTTCCTTTCATTTCTTACACACATATCTGTAGCATATCATATTATTCATTCCGCTCTCCCTTTCTATTCTCTGGCTATGCAGCCTCTTTTCTATACAACAGCTCAGCTCCTAGTTACTTCTACATAAATACTATGTAGTTTTAGTTTATTCAACTGTGTTGCAATACTTTGTCTTGCCCTCCTATAATATTATATATCCTCTCTCTCTCTCTTTTGCTCTCTCTACATCCCTACACACTCTCATGCCTCACTTTTCTTTCACTCTCCCCATTTTTTCTCTTTCCTCATGTTAGTTGAGATTTGCAAGAGAGAAAGGGGAAAGGAAGGGGAAGAAAAATTTAACAAAATTCTCCATAACTAGTTATACTTTTACCAATGAAGCTGTGATCAAAACCAAGCGTTCCCTCCAACCGAACCTCATATACTTACTACAATAGCTGGTACCTACCTACACCATTGCTTTGTCTTCAGTAGCTAGCTACCTATCTAAATCCTTGTCGGAAGTTAAATTTCCTTCGTGTAAGCATAAATAAGGCTCATCTTTTTCTTTTTTCCTTTATCCCTTCAGCTTAATCAGTCGAGCCTAGGATTTGTTTTTGTTTCTTTGTTTCATCAGCCTTCTTACGCTCAATGGAAATTCAACTGTTCGAGGCTTTACAAAAGTTTTCTCAGAAAGGGTTGCGTAAACGATATTGATTGAATATTGATATATTTACAGTACTCCTCCTCAGAATAATAATGTTTGTTTGAAAGCTTGAATCATTTAAAATTAATCGCATTAATTAAGTATCATTGTTGTCACTTTATTTTATAATGCATTTATTTTTAAAATGGAGAGAGTTATAATCGTCAGATTTGTCTTCCAGCAATTGTCGATGAGTTGATTTTCTGCACAATTAGATTAAGTCTGTAGTTAAAATTGCAAATAGGTAAGAGCACTATTTTTGGGTGCTTACGTTTCGAAGAAGAAAATTTTGAAGAATGATTTATGGAATTGTTCTGTGATGACCATGGCTTCTACCTTTTCCTTGTTGCGTCTTGAAAATTTATTCTGTGAATGAGTTTCCACAAAGTTAAGCAATGGAGGGCTAGGTCTTAAAAGAAAAGCTTCCCGGACCTTAATCGTTTAGTGCACTTACAAAGTGAATGTGCATCAGTCTAAGTCTGAAGAGAGTCAATACATAAGTATATAAGACGTTCAGAACGGTTTTGTGTGTTTTGTGTCTTGTATAGTAGTATTACTTGAGGTAAGTAACGTCAATAGCAAAACATCGGTCGTAAACAATGATGTTGGAGAAAGAAGCAATACGTAAACAAGGACTTACTTATAGCCCTCCAGTCCATTTGGTACAGATATTTACTAGTTGTTATGTGCCGTATATACTTACTGCTAAATATTATGAAACAAAACAAATATTACTCTAATAGTACTTTGGCTTATAGCTTATTGCGATAAGGCAGAGAGATATCGAAATTGAGAGAAGGAAACGAGAACTACTAAGTACAATGGCAACAATAAGAATTTTCACATAGAGAAATCTGAACAAAAACAGTAGTGGTTAGTTGACAAAAGTAATAGGATTATTGGTATTGGACAACACCACAATGCATTCAGTGAACCCTGCAATCTATATACACTTTATATAAATTATTGCTAACTGTGTATTACTGGGAGATATTAGACGTGGATAAGATGTGTCCCGTCGACATCTCCACGAATTCCTACTTTCCGCTGAAACAGTATTGTTCATCGGCAGAGCTCTATAAAGAAAAGACAAGGGATCCCTTTGGAATATCAAAAAGCGTTCTGGTTTCTTGACCAAAGTTTCTGACCATTCGGGTGCATCAGAAGACAATGAGAACCTCAAGTAAACCTCAACTGCTGGAATGACAGAGAAATTGTCCTGGGCATTGTAATGACATCGAGAATGGTTTCAATTCAATGGTTATCTCTCTGTACTGTTTTTGATGGTTGCATCAGATAGAGCCGATTGGAATCAACGGAATGAATGAAACTGAAAGGATTTGATGGGTTTTCGACAGCGGAAATGTGTGGAGATTTTTTCCAGAGTTTTATGGATCGTGGCTTCGGTTCTCTACATTCAAACTATATCAAATGTTTTTATATTCAGACAGACACACTCACCATATATCCTTGTAAATGCATTAATATTAATATACCATATACATATTTCATATAGTAGAATGTGGTATTAACGGCTTTAAGTTTTTGTCTCTACGTACAAGGACATGTCATTTCATAGTTTTTCACATTTTACGAAGAAAAGCTGCAGATAAAATGTCTTAACTTCATGAAAATATCAATTGAATATCTAAAATATCTATTGTGTAGATTTGAGCGGCTAAAAACAGGCATTGAAAGGATTGGATTTAATTTTTAGTATTTAGTCACTGTAAAAGATTAAATCAGGGATAAAAAAGGGGAGATGGGACAGGAAGACGCTTTTCATAAGACGACATGTGATGGGACTAAATTTTAGTCCCAGTTGTGATCAAAGAATGATTGGAAGGTTTCAATTGACGATTTTCATGTTTAGGCAACCATCTTGCTGTAAAATTTGATTAAAGAGAAGAGATTGTTGAATTGATGCTATATGAAAACGTGTTCCGCCTCTTAAGTAAACATTTCTAGAAGAAAAATTTCGTTTCACATCCAGGTTCAAATAAATGCAATATAATGGTGGAAAGAGGTGGAATGGAAAAGGAGGAGAATACGTTGGAGTTGATTGAAGAAGAGTTGCTAGAGTATACAGAAGTGAAACTATGTAGATAGAAATAATGCTCCTATTTTTAACCTGCGTATCTATAGTGGATTTGTTTACCTATATGTACGTACATTCAGTGTATTTGTATGTATTGTGTTGTAGATTGTAAGATATAAAAATATTATGGCTATCTACAGCTACATACGTGCAGATATGCTATGTATGTATCCATATTTGTGTAGAAATAGGCGAAGAGGCTTTGTGTAGGTAATGTTCGTCTTACTGAACTGAAATGTTGTAATATGCGGCATTCACATACACGCAATAGTTATGAAGAAGCGAGGGGTTTAAATACCGAATTTCGTGGATATCCATATCATGGCTTTGTGGACATAAAACCACCGTTCCATAAAAACGCATTATCTTCAAAGCATTCCATTGACTTTGGCCTATTGTAATACATTCCATAAGCCATATCCTCCCATCAATATCCATCCCTTTCTTCCTACTCCCTCACTATGCATCTCTATTTAATAGCAGCTCCGTAGTTACTTACGTAACGTATAAAATGCTACTCTACTCTCCGTCTTGCCAATGCTAACGTCCTTACGTACATTTTAGTTAGAATTCTGCTCTACACAATCTCACCTTCCCTTCTTACACACCTAATTGTTGTCTTCCAAAGCCTTACATGAATCCCGGGGATTCAGGTGAAGAAAAGGCTCTATATTGCAATAACTTTTGTTCTTCAAATCCCATAAACTTCCTCATGAATGGTCTTTACGGTAAAAAGTCACCTTTTCCACTCCTTGTCATTCTCTTTCATACAATCACATTACACACAACCACGTCGACTTATCTTACGCCATTTTAACCATTTGTTGTCTACCTTGTAAGTCCACCTCTGATCTCACACAATGCTACTTTCAGAACATTGGCATTTTTGTCATTATGTGGCTTTTTCTTTATTTTTAAGTTCAATACAAATACTTTGCCTTCCAAAACTATCACGAACGGAAAGTCATTTAAACTAAAGGTGAAGGTCACTAAATTAGTCATGGAGTCCTACAGTCCTACTCATTATTTTGTACAACTCATAGGTTTATTTTTCCAACTTGGATCCATTCCGACGCGACGGTGCACTCATTCACATTATACCTATTTATTATTCTTAATATTTTTCAACTAAGCATCTTACATTAAGTAATTAGCGTTATCTGTCCTATCAAAAACTTTAAGGGTATAAATGTTGTTGCTAGATTTTCAATGTTCGCCGTGAAGAATTTCATGCATAAAGGAAAGAACGAAAATTATGACTAATGTGCTAAAATTCAAAAATTCATTTATAATTAAATGCATTTTAACGGCATTATGTGTAATAACGTCTGCATCGTATTCGTTTTATTTTATGGGAAAGGATTGAAAGGGTAAAATTCGTCGCAAGATTGATAGAAGTGTGAGGGAGAGAAAGGAAAACAGTTGCAATTGTGAAATAAGAGAGAAAAGGACATTACTGAATAAAACGATATGTTTTCTAGCCCAAGATGAATATTTGTCTATTGATTGAATGTGAAATGGAAGATGGGAAGTTTAAGAAAACTCATAAAACAGAGATCAAGTGTTGGTGGAGATTGAAGGAATAGGAGAGAGAGAGAAAGAGGAATGCTGCTCTGCTATTGAATGTACGGTTGAGTTCTGCTGTTTCGTTGGTGGATTGAATGGAAGTAGAGTAGAAAGTAGAAGTAGAGCTATGGAGAAGGATGGAAGTGAGAGTGAGAAGCTCTCAATTGAAATGAAATGGAATGCAAGATACAGAGTAGCTAGCGAGCGGAAGAAGAGACGTCCTCGTCCCTCTTTTCCCATTTCGTATTACTTTTGAACATTTGAACTATATTGGCATAAGACAGACGATAGAAGAGAGGCACACACACCACCAACTAAAGTAAAGCAAAATAAAGGCAGACGTCGTATCTTGTGTGATGTGCTCTAAGTGCATAACAGAATATCTACGTACGTACGTACATATTAGACTAGGGTTCACACTGACATGACAGCATCATACTAACTACGAACATATTACGTTCCCTGCTAGACAGACATACAAATACGAATAGCACTACTTAGGCATTATATTATTATACAATTTACTTATAGAGAGTTTTAGAGTTCGCAGTCGAGTTCACTACAGAGAGAGAGAGAGTCGAGACAGTAGGTATATGGCCCTAACATCCATACATACATACATACCTAAATACGCTCAGTATTTATACAGTATGTAATTCAGAAATTCAGAAGCCAGTAGTGGAAGTCAAATAGAACAAGTCCTCACTGTATGAATATATAGGGAGGAGGCTAGGGAGCTATACAGAGATATTCAGAATGAGAATTTGAGCATAGCTATGAGATTCAAGTCCCGCAGCATGTCTTCACGCCTGAATTGTCACCTTTCCCATTTTCGCCAAATCTTATTAAATTGCCCTATGTCAGAATATCTGAAATAGCCATTTCTATCGCCCAAGTAGAAACTGGCTTCTGTTCTCTCCCACCAACCACCACACCACCCTTTCCTCTTTTTCTACTTAATGGCTCATGGGTATCGCCTTTTTAACTACCTCTAACTGCCAACTTTTCCCCACGTCTCAAATAAGCATTCATTCTCTTCTGTCCAGTACAGACAGCCAGTCTCACACTTTCTGACTTTGTCTCCCCGCCATCCTCATCTTTTTACTCCTTTTCAAACCTGTAACAATAGCTGGCTAGAAATGCTCACCAAGGACCCATCACCCATCGAAAAAGCTTGAGACATACATAACCCAATCATGATTATACGTAATTGGAAGTCGGAAGGCATAGATACATAAGTGCGTACAATCTGTACATGCAAACATAGTAAACATGTTATAGAAACTGTCGTTGCAAATGTCAATATGATAGTCTCGAAATTCTTCTAAAAATCGTATGTCTGCAAACAACCTACAATAAGTACAATTTCCCTGGACCTCGTGTTTTCATTATCATTAAATTATTGTTGGATAGGATTCGATAAAAGCATTTCTGCTCTTTGTCTATTTGCAGAACTGGTAGCAAACTATGTGAAAATATACTAGGTATATAATTGTAACCTTTTCTTCTATATAATAGTTATACATGTGAAATCTTTTGCCATTAGACCATAAAAATTATTGACAATTTGGAATTTTAAATTCTTCTTAAGTCTCCACTAATGCTTGTATATGAATTTTGAGTTATGATTCAGAAATAAAAAATAATGTATATGTATAGGTAATAGGTGCCACAGTTAGTCGCATACACATGTTTATTGTCATTGATGTTACGTACAAAATATTGTAATACAAGTTAAAACGAAGTTCTATTGTTTCACAATCCTACAATTAGCTTCTATTGTTGTGTTGAACCCACTAGTTGGTATTAGTACGGATAAAATGTAAAGCGTGTACACGTCAGTGCAGCTCTCAAGTTATTGTTGATATAAAAATATCAAGAGTATCTTTGTAGACTAAACCCCCTGGAGGGAGGGACAGAAAGGAGACCTTTTGTCTTAACTCAGTTGTTAGATGTCAAAGATTAAAAAGTTCCAGGTAGGGTTTTTTCACATTTGAAATGAGTCTTTGAGTCACCAACTTAATTACCATTTCTTATTGGTAATGCCCTTTTACCAATTGTTCTTAGGATGACACGGCAGAAAGATGAGTGACTTTGTCAGAACACCATACTTCACCTTAAATACAATAATGTGCACTCTCTGTGCACACGTAACCAAATATTGAATCATCTTAGCTCAGTTATTATTACAGATAATTTTAAAGCAGTGATTCTCTGATTAGTTGGCTACAATGGAGAGCGAAGAACTAAAAATGATTAGTAATCAAATGTATTTAGACCCCTGTATAGTACTAACACGTAGGTATGTTATATTTACTAGCATAGATAATATTTTTTACAAAGTAAGCACAGTTGATTGCCCTTCGCTGTTAAACTGTAAGAATGAGTAGCACAAATAAAATTACACCTAGCTTTGATTTGAACATTGTCTAATAATTGAAGATAGTCAATGAGTCGCCACTTTCCGCCATTCTGCATGCTCACAACAATCAAATCAGTTAATTTGAACTAGAGACACTTCACTCAACTTGAGCCGTCGTCGTCAGTTTTTTCTAATTGAAGTTGGTTGTTACTTTATCCTCGTTCAGACAAGTAGATCTCCTAGTATTATTATTATAGAAGATATAGGAAGAGATTGTAGTAATAGTGAAAGAAAGTCTCATTCTGCTAGAGAAGCTTTTATTCCTGCTTAGAGATAGATAAATTGAATGTAAAATGGTTGCAGAGTCCTCTTGTCATATAGTAATCTGGCTAGAATTTAGTTTCGTCATTTCATTTCACGTGAATAAGAGGAATTTAAATATTGATCTGACATTAGATGAGATGAGACGTGACTGTAAGAGACGTACGTAATTTGTGTTTGTAGAGTGAGAGGTTGGGCATCGGGCTTCGGCTCTCTCTCTCTCTCTCTCTCTCCTTCTGATTGCGTGAGAAGACGAGAGTTGGCTTCCACTACAGTCAGCAAAAGGGAGAAAGTAAAGGATTGTGGCTCTTATCTAATCTGATTCAGAGTGGGATTTTCGTTGTGGAATGCTGGAGCGGAGAGCTCCATTAAATGCCTCCAATAAATCGCCAATGTCCATTCATTGAAGCGGACATTTCCTCTAATCCGGAAAAAGAGCATGTCGGAGCAATTGGTACATAGATACATTCTGGTGTCACGCCCCAGTCCACCTACAGACACAAGAGAAATACAATGTAGCACATTACGGACGTAGATCTACACTCTCCACTCCTTGTTATAGCCATTAGAGGAGCGTTTAACACTGATGCTTGAATTTTGTCTCCGTCCTGTCCTCTCCTCACTCTTTTCCTCTTTATTTCACTTTCCTGCCATTTAGCCCTCGCTACTACTTATTTCCTACAACCCACCATTTGTCTCCAAACAGTTCCTTCCTTGCTCCTCTTCGCCTAGCTTCGCCTTCTTTTTAAATACCAAAACTCATTCTACTTTTTTAGTCTTCCCTTCGACTGTCTTTTATGAATCACTGTAATAAAGCATGCAAATGCTAATGATGATAAGCTCTAGTAACTAGTATGCATTAACTAGGAGACACAAGAGTAAGTAGTTGACTGGACTTGCTGTTTGTGTGAATTTAAATATTGTATGTAGGATGATAAAGTGGACTAGAAGAGTATGACATCGTAGACAAAGAGATTGAGGAAGACAGCTCGACAGAGTAGAAGAGAAGCAATGAGCCATCATTTGCTTTGTGAAGTCCATCAGAACAGGAAAGTCTAAATTGGATTTAATTTCTTTCCTTTCTTTTCATCGAGGAACTTCTCAAATTAAATTTACTGTAGACAACAAAAAAGTGGAGACTGCTTGCTCTCTCAGTCTCACTCAGTCAAGACGATGCCATGTCTACACATATAATTCACTTTATATATGCTATTCTTATAGAACATTCACTTTTGTGTTCATTCAGTATGTAAGGGCGACAAAATTACGATACATGAAGCGTAGATGATGTGAATGTGTACTAAAGTATACTTCTATACTTTTATCTGTAAATGTACACTATAACATGATACATCATGTGTATTACACTACTTTTATATGAACTCGTTAATGTCTTAAATAAATGTATAATTATGTTTGTATTAAGTTCCACGAAAGTTCAATCGTTATATAGTGTGTGTGTATGGTATGAGCTTTCCCTAGTTATTTCTTGTAGCATAACGGTAGTTAGTTAACTAATACTAGCTGCTACTTGCTACTTAATCTTTTAGGCATGAATGCAAAGGTCTTCTCTTAATTTTATCCTAGATGGATGTCTATCTGTAGAGAAAGAGGTAGCTAGCTGTACATAATGAAAGACATCAAATTAACGTGATTATGTAGAATTAATCATCTTAATGGTTGATGCAGTGAAAAGAACTGGAAATATAATGACACAGTGAATTTTTTCCCTCGTTTAGCCTGCTGGTCTCATTATCAAAAATATCAAGCGTTCAGCTCTCAGTTCTAATTTTTAACAGTTTCCCTACTTCTACTGCTTGTGCTTGCATGGTATATATATAGCTGCATCCGTGTTTCACAGAGGAATATTATTATTAAATCCTTGTTTTGCTTTGTTTTCTCTATTGTATTATGTTGTGGAATATTGTGTAATAGAGAGAAAAGTGTGTTGCCCTGTGTAGCATGTATTTTGTATTACAACAACCTCAGTCTCATCCTTTATTTTATGGAAAAAGAAGGAAAATTGTGTATGGAAACAAAAGGACGTCCCACTGACAAAAGTTAGACATCATTAGCTCTCTGGTGTATCATCTCATTCTTCTGTGAAAAGAAACATCAACGCTCCAGCTACAACAACAGTATCAAGCAGGATGAAACATTAGGCTAGCAAAAAAAAACTAAGAGAGAAAGGGAAATGCTAATTATTTTTCCACCGAAGGGAGAATATGTTTCATTTCTCATGGGCCCTCCTCTCTATACGCTAATGTTAGTCTAAGTTTGTTGCAAGACTTCCAAAAATCTAGAATATTATGTGATGCAAGGCTTTGATGTGATGTGACACACGCCCTGCCTGTCTCTCCCTTTTCTTCTCTCTAATTCTAAGCTTTGTCCAACTTTGTTTTGATGATGAAACCAGATAGGGTTTCTTCTTCATTCTCTCTGATTAGGATTTTTTCTCCTCTTCCCATTCTACTACACTATTTTTAGTGGAATCTGATAGCGAAGCAGAAAAGTTTAATCGTGTCGAGGTATGCACTATTTAATTTGAAGCCCAGAGAGCTATATCAGTCAAAACATCCATATATCCATTAGTTTCGTGTAAAATAAAGATATTGCCCGTATTGTCTGTCCTCTTGCTCCTCTTGATTCACTCAAGTGTAATGTAATGTCCGTAACATATCTTGGAATGAGCTCAGCACCATGCAATGCATAGAGAGATGAAGCATTAATGTAATGGGCCACGCTTTGAGAGTGGATTCTGAAAAGGAGTCTATACCGAACCGACAATAAGCGACCCTACCTACTACTACCCACCCTCCCCGCATCCTCATCTCTCTCTCTCTCTCTCTCTCTATTCGAATAACTCGAACGTGTGAAGCTCATCTATGCAAATGAGCATCAGCTCTATTAAAATTATCGTCCGTTTATGCTAAAGAATGACTTGTCTTCGAACTCGCAGCAGTGCTATGTGTTACCTACCCCCTACATGGCGAAAATAAATAGTTTTCGTTTTTTATTCCGAACTGAACCCTACCTTGTGTTACCAATCGTAGCCTTCAAGTACTTATTTGGATTTACCTACCTGGGATACCTGTACCTAGCTATGTAGGTAGTTATGCTTCATCTCCGTATCATCTCTATCTGACGAATGAAAGGCTTCTCATTTTGATAAGGGTCTCCATGATCTGAGCTTTCATAAATGATGCCTGCTAGAGAGACAAGACATTTTTTTATGATGCTCATTCCTATTTAGATAAGTGGCAGGTAAGCTTAGTGGGCTCTAAAGTTCTAATGGACTTGTACAGTGCACACGATGCGTGTTGTATGAATACTAACATCACCTCCATGCACACGTAAATATGTACATACGTAGCACACATTGTGGGCTTATAGTAGTGGCACAAGCTTCGTCGCACCGTTTTTATGAAAGCTTCTTTAGAAATGTTGGAGGATGAGACAGACTGCCGCATAATGCAAGAGGATTCTTCTAATGTGGATGCTATTAATTTGTAATTCAAGCCTGTGTGAGCCTACCCGCAGTGTTTATTAATATCTCATTAATCAACCATTTAGACGCGTGATAAGCATCTGACGTGTAGGCAGAGAAGATTAACCCCTGCACCCTCTTCTCATTTGTTATATCAGTACCATATAGGTACATACTATACTTCTTTATCCCTCCATTTCACCGTGTTAAATATGTCTTGATACTGATATTATGAGCCCAGTAGTTAATATCCTCCTAACCTGTTATATATCTGTAAAACACTAAAAAATAATATGAAATCACTTTCGCAGACACTCTCGTCTCATCTTCCGACCTGTTTATTGTTTAAACTCGGGAAAAATTACTTTTCTCGTGCGCTAACATACTTTAGACAGCTCCGCTAATCTTTCTTTTAGTATCCGTCAAACATTTTTTACATAAACTCAACTCAATTCTTAGAATCTGCTTTAGTGGCAGAAAAACTCATTTATGAAAGAAAGTGGGATCTTTATAACTGGGATATACTTAATATCCACTATAAGTTAAGCAGAAAAACAGAATGAAAAAGGCTCCTGGCTATATGTAGTATTTCATTTAGTTCCCAGTTTGATGATCAAAACCCGGATTGAATTGCCTTAACATTTTCTATCGTATCAGCTTTGAGCTCTTCAAGCACAGACTTTCTTTCGCCAGCAAAACAAACACAACACTCGAATGCTTACTATTTTTCATCTCGTCCGCATTCTGCCTTGAAGGCAGTCAACGTGATAATTTGATTAGACTTCTCTATGTGCTCTTCACACCTCTGCTAAATTAGTAGTCCTTGATCTTTGACTTTTCGTAAATTCAGGTGCAGGTGTAAGCATTGTTAATGATGCGACTTCTCTTCTGCTCATGAAATACATGAAAAGCTCACTATTCACTATCAACTCGTCTATACTATGCTACTTTTTACTTACCTAAAAGTCAAAGTCAAAATTAGTTCAGCCTTTTTTGGTTACTCGTTAAATTCGCATCTCGTTTGTTGACATAATACTACCTCGGCAGATAACTAAGAATTCCTTTTTTTATTTTTTGGTGCGATAACAATAAATATTGTTTCGTATAATACATGAATTGATTAAATCATTTGAAGACTAAAGAACTAAGAACTAATTTTTCATAGGTAATGTTGATGGTTGATCTAATGACTACGTCGATATGCATGAATCTTCATGTTGGAGTTGGAGTGTAGAGCAAGACGAGTATACAGATAGTAGAAACATGACGATTTTAATGCATTACAATTGTGGTTATGACAGCTTTGATGATACTTTACTCGTTGAGGAATGTAAATTCTGACGAATCATGCTTTGTTGACCATCATCCTGTAATCAGCTTAAGTCTGAGTCTCTGTAATAAGAAGACTCGCGTCCTACGAGCTCCAGCACAGCCGATCATGAGCGATACGTAAGTAGTTAAATGTGGAGACGTTTGGTAACATATCGAAATCACGACGGTGGATACCTCCCACAGAGAGTGACAATGGTTATGATACATCAATCCATACACAATATGCAAAGCTACGCCCATGTCCATCATCCATATCGATAGTTCATCATTTTAACAATTGCTGGTATTTATCAACACTAACACTGCTTATGGGCTCTGTTCTTCTACCTGTGTGTCGAAGATAGCTTACTAAAAAGCTCTGTTGATTTGATTTGAAGACAGTATACCCAGACGAACGAGAATTAACTAAAGAAGTTAAAGAACTAGAACCAATAACCATTCAAGTCGATGAAATGAGTTAAAGCTTATCAAAGGATACATTCATAATGATATAATCATAATATAATATACAAATTCCAGAATAAGCTTTAAGTAAGAGTGAGTGAATGCACCGCTGAGCCATCATGATCACATAGCTCTCGGCTAGGTTAATAATTTATTAGAAGATCAAGTGAAGTTTACTTGGCCCTTTATCACAATCTAAATTGGTAAAATCATTATTCATTCATTGGAGTGGATCAATTGGCCGTTCCCTCTTGTCTTCGCCTAATGAACACGACTAACAATAAGGAAAAAGTGATGTTTGGGACAACTGAGACTGTGTCATGTCAAATGCTGGCCCAACTCACTCACATCATCTTATCCAAGGTTCGAAAAGATGTTTAACCCGAGCCGACTCACTCACTCAACTTACTCTAGTCATCCTTATTAGCAAAAGTTAGTGGAAGGAAGAGAGTCTCAGATGGGAATAGTTGATATGGCTCGATGGACCCGATACGGCTGTTCAAGACCCAAAGTTTGTCTCGTTTATTAACAGGAGAGTGCACGAGCATCAATTCAATTTAATTACCCAGCCTTACTGATTAAGGTCTCTCTCTTTCTGCAGTGACTTGGATATAATGCTCTGAAATAATATAGCTAAGAAGAATATACTTATATAGACAGTAGGATAGTGTTCGGAGAGCTTTGTCAAGCCATTGTGTACCGTAATGTAATAATATAATGTAAGGAGTTGAGGAAGAAACAGGAGGAGGAGAGAGAAAAAAGTTTAATCAACGAGTTTCTGTCGGAGAGAAAAATGCAAACCGCCGTAGAGCCCACATATCTCTATAGTAGAAAAAGTTTTAATTAATCTTAGATTAAATTGTGTGTTTCTTTGGGATATCAAGCTTCTTTTGATGAAAAAAGGATTAGGTCCTCCTCCGTCTCTGCCTCCACTACAATCTACAGATAGAGGAAATGTTTTTGAATTTTTCTCTCGTTAATGTCCCCTCTCATAACCATTCAATTATATTGCTCTCATTTCTAAACTCTGCTTTCCGACTATTCAGTTAGTTAGTGAAGCGATGCTAAGGAGAGCAGGGCAGATCCTCTATATAATTCACAATTCTCCCACTTTGCTTTTAGGTACACTCTAAACTTTCCTTCTTATGCTCGCCTATTTGTATTATACGATAGTTATGCCCACTATAAGGACTCAATATCATCATGAGTATATAAATGCTTGTTCCAGCTGCGTTTTCATCCTTTCTGTCAAGTCTGTTCATATCTATTCACTGTGTCATGTCAACTGCCTACTCTTCGACGAATTCTCGTTCGTCACATTCGTCCCAGGAACTAAAAAGAATGCTTTTACTTACTATTCCTCGCTTTATAGGTATTAAGTGTAGTAGACAACTTCCTAATATACAATAATTCTTTACACAGCACAGCACTGTGCACCATGCACTTTGCATTCATTTTTCTAATCCTCAAACTTCTTTCATTAACCATTTTTATATTTTCCCAACTACTCTCCATGTCTTTTAATTTGTCTCCCACTATTTTTATCCCCATCCTCGACTCAGCATTTTCTCATTATAATCACCCCCACCACCAACCAACATTCATGCCCTATAATTGCCTCTCTCACTCAACCTCTTATTTCACGTTCATAATGACAATCTTCCTTCCGTCTCTTCTGCAACGGAGACCAAATTCCTGCCATGCTGCTCATTTCACGGCATAAAAATGTCTATAATATTCTTCCCTTACCTATGTCAGATTCATATTCAATCTTCCTTTTAGGTATTACTATTAAATACTATATACCATTCAGAAATGAGAATTCGCTTAATGTAAACAATTAAACTCTGATAATATAGGGGCACCTGCGAATAATACGACAAATAATGAAAAGTTCCTCGAGCTCTCTGTAACGAACCTTCCGCTGTGTCTTTCTTTTCTTATATTTGAAACTCACTATCATTGTCAATAGAGCTAACTAATTAATAGTACCTATACCGTACGTAGTCATATAATTATAGTACTATAGCTATGCCTGAAATAAAACTAAAACCGATATTTTCAACTACTTGTGTATCAGCTTTGTAGGAGTAAACTTATGCTAGCTATCGTATTACATTAGTTAGGTATTTAGCAGGCATTGTCCACGTCAAAGTTCACTGTAACGGGTCTCTTCTACTAGTCGCTCTTTGGAAAAGGGTGGATAAGCTATTTATACACTTTTTACTAAATTATCTTACAAATGCAAATATATTACATATTGTAGTTGACAGTAGTTTGACAGTATATTATAAAGTATGTTGATAACTAACAAACATTTATATTTACCTAACTAATAACCAAAACTCATCAAAATCTTTCGGTAAAAAATAAATCTTAAAATCTTATTACAACTAGCTGTAATTACATATTATTCCTTACGTTTCAAAGACTTAAGAAGGGACAATAAGAGTATAAGAGTGTAATTATGCATCT